>JAVKLA010000036.1:789805-808143 GCA_034782735.1 Sagittarius serpentarius | reverse complement strand
GAAAGGAAAGGAAAGGAAAGGAAAGGAAAGGAAAGGAAAGGAAAGGAAAGGAAAGGAAAGGAAAGGAAAGGAAAGAAGGAAAGGAAAGGAAAGGAAAATACAAGCCATGGTGGTTGTAAACCTTCAGCTAAGCAGGAAAGTTCTCCTTTGGGAAAGGGAGATTGCAAAATGGAGGCTGATGCCAAAACCATTCAGAGGAATTTTTGTTTTGTTTTGTTTTATACTTATTTCATGGAGAAATACAAGCTTCCGCAGCCCCGGGGTCCCCAGCCCTGCTGCAGCTTCCCCTGAGTGTATCCCTCAGCTGTGCTGCCTGGCCAGCCTGAACCTGAAGTTTGTTTGTACAGCCCAAGCCAGGAGCGCTGAGCACAGGGCTGTTCCTGCCGTACATGTGCAGACACCGTGGTGCACAGAGAGCGTGTTTGTCGGTGAGTGATGTAATGAATTAATACCTTTTAATTAAAATCTCCTTTGTCATATTAACTGCCTTTTGGTGGACACTACAAAGTCTCTTTCGAACATCACACTTGAACCTCGGCTTGTCACAGGCTATGTTCAAAGGACATGTCTAACCTTTGGGTTCATGTTACAGAGGCTGCTGAAAAACAATTCTCTTTTTCCCTAACAGAAAGGTCTGGTAATTTAGCCTCAAAACAAACAAGTTAAACACGTTACAAACTAAACCCATGATCTTTGCACTCCCATTACAGCAGCAGCCAGCTAACATCATGCATAAACAGGCAGATGGCTAATTCTCCTGTACTGTAAACAGGATATGTTGCGTTGTGCAGCGGCATGGCACCTCTGCTTTTGAGTCAGCCCAGTTCAGCAGGCCAGGACGTGGGGCGGGGGGGTGGGGGGGGTGGCGTAGGCTCACTGAGGGTAAACAGACGGGATTAGGTGCAGTTTAATTCCTTACGTGAGGTTGAGTTGAATGCCAGGTTTGTAGCAGTGCATGCACAAGCTGGGCTTTGAAAACAGCTGCCTGTGCAGCAGTGGATTTGCCCGCGCTCCCTCACGTGTCTGCGTGTGGCTCCTGAGCTCAGGAAGGACATGCGTGCCCAGCGCATCGCCATGCCCAGGTGGCTGCTCTGCAATGGAGCGCTCGGTGCATCGCACTGTCTCCTCGGCCTGGCCTGATGCACCGCTTACCCCTCTCATGGCCTCCTAGTAACCAACACGGGGAGGGAGGTGAGCCGCTAGGTCTTGGGGACTGTTCCTGCTGGAGGCTTGGTCGTGGCCCATGGGTAGTAGAGTGTGTTGTGTGGCACAAAAGGTGATGAAAGCTTCTGCAGGCAACCACCCAGCAGGACAGCCTGGCCTTCTGAGCTTCGCAAGCATTTTTCTTCCTTTCTAAGTGCTTTTCTAAAACCAACCTGAGTCCAGACATACGTACAAGCAATCAGCATCAGGCTGAGAGAAAAGCCAAGGTGTGCTTACCTGTGAAGGTGCACATTTGTCACAAAAAAATCAGCTCATATCTTCGCCTTGAAGACATAGATCGGTTTATATCTGCACCAGATCTTGCATTGACAGCTGCTGCCAGCAAATGAGGAGGTCTCACTCTTACAGGTCTCATGGTTTTCCCCTGTGATGATATCTCCTAGTGACTTGGCACTAATTTCTACATGAACGGTGAAGATCCACAATACCCAGTTGTCAGTCTCCAAATTTCCAGCCCACCTCTCTTTTTTGACTTTCACCTCTTTGCTTGGAGGTATCAGTGTTGCAAGTGATCAAGCCAAGCAAGGTACCATTCCATATACTCAGTGCTCACTGTAGTAATCACAGGAAACTTTTGTGATTTAAGTCTGGCATATGTTTCTACGTTTAATGCTGTTTAATGAAAGCTGTTTTTCTTATGTGCATGTGTAGACACACATTTTTAGCCATATTCTTCCAATTACTTTCATACAGCAGATCACGTTCAAATGCGATTCTGAGTCTGGACTGAAGGCAGCTAAAAGCACATGGACTTTTTGCACGCACTTGCAATATGCTAAAATCTTTTCGTTATTAACAAAGCCACTTTGTTGATAATTTTCTTTTGCAAGGGAAAATTTAGAGGCCTGGCTGTTTAGAAAGAGGAACTCCTGTGGCGTATGAAAAGGCACGGACTCCAATCGTGGTGAATCGAAGACAATTTTATTAGTGAACCTCAGCTACATTTGTAGTTCAGCTTAGCAGATATCTGCAGCTACACAGTCACTGTTCATGCATAAGCTAGCCAATAGCCTTCTTGATCACGCGATGATCACACGTCGATCACGCGTCTTTAACAAGCTTCAGCACATCTTCATTGTTACAAGAAACAGCTTATTCAAGGATAGCAACATAGCAACTTTCTTATCTAGAAGGTCACTGGTTAACGGCTAAAAGACATCTGAGTACACAAAACCGTGATGCTCTGTGCATTCCATCTCGTGTTCTTCCGCTTTATCTCTTGCTCCCATGGCTTTCTTCCAACAAGCGTAACTGTGTCTCCCTCCCAGGGCTGTTCTTCGTCTGCTAAGGTAGCTAAACATTCCAGAGATATCCTCAAACTCCCATGTAGTCCCAGACTCAAAACCATATTATTTCCTTTGCTGTGTATCAGGTGATTTCTCCTGGATGGTGCAGTGGTTTGCCTCAGTATTAATGAATCTCATCTGAAACTCACGGCAAAGTGTAAGTCACCCAGGTAGTCTCGGAGTGCCAGCCATTTGCTAGGATGAAGTAGTGCTCTTGTTTCTGGAGCCACTTTAGCAACCCCGAGAAAGTACCTGATGGTGGTGTCTATCCATATCTAAGTGCCTGCACAAGATGGCAAAGCAGCGACGCAGGGTGGCTGATGGAAGTAGCAGTTATCTGTGGGCGAATACAACATGTTCTTCTCCAGATCCGTTATTTTTCCTTTCCTCCCTTCCCTCTTTCCTTTTCCCCAGCAGATCCCCAAGGTGTGGAGTCTGTCTCCAGCTCGGTGTAAGTTACCCGCTATGTATTTGATTCTCCCCTTCTTAGCTGTCTCTAGACCCACTTTCGTTTACTCAGTGTAGAGGTACAGCATACAGGAGACATACCGGGATGGGGCTGACAAGCATGACCTCGTCCATCCTACTCCAACCTGTTGGCCAAGCGGCATTTGAATGCTGAGTGCCTGCTTGTCTTTGAACCTGGGATGAACAGAAATGCGTATGTGTTCAAAACAGCTGTGCCTCTCAAAGGGAGAAACATTTTACTGGGTAGTTTCAGGTTTACAACTTTCAAATTCAACAAGAGAAAGCATTTCTGCTTCGTAAAACCAGACTTTTCTGGTCATATTCCTCCAGTCATGGTCATGCCCAAGCTGCCACGAGCATGCTGGTGAGTGCTGCTGCTGTGGAGGAAGGGGCTTAGAAAGTGCTTGGCAGTGTGGTCTTTAGAGGAACCTCATGCCAATAGCTTCCACTTTTAATTTCTGTTCCCTAAAATGGTCCTTTCCCTGGCAGTTCTTAGAAATATGTCAGCTTGCCCAGGGACAACAGGTGCTACCCGATGCTGGTGGGGTGGGCGGCGGGGGTGGCTGCACACTGGAAAGGCACTAAAAGCTCTTCCCCCGCCCTGCCCCAAGCCTGGCTAAGCCGTGGTCTGGTGTCCCCAGGTGCTCAGCTGGGGTCCCCTCGATTTTGGCTCAAGGACCATGGTGGGCACACCCCAGCCACTCTCCTGCTGTACCTCATGGAGAAAATGACTGAAGTGTGGTTTCTTGTACAGCAGACGCAAGGAGCGCGCTTTTCTGCTGGGGTTTTCGTACTCTGGTTGCAGCCGAGACACTCCTCTCGTATCCTGGACGGCTGCAAAGTGCTCTTCTGGGCAGGCGCGAGCGGCCGGGCCAGCACTAGGGTTGTCAAATAACACTGCCCACTCGCAGCCCGCGGCTCTGCCAGCAGCACTTAGCCTCACAAATTCTTCTTTCCCAACCTCCAGCCTCCAAAAAAGCACAGACATGATGTGTTCCAGCCTTTCACATCCCCCAGCTGCCCCAAAACAGAGTGCCACGTGCCAGGCTGAGGCTAATACCCCAATTTTCCACGCTGTTGAGCTCCAGAAGCATAATTCTGACGGTCAAAGCAAGCTGCTCAGCCCATGCCATGTTTGTCTGCAAGGAAATGAGATGTTTACGTTTATTCAAATTGATACTGATGGATTGCACTTTTGTTCCATTTAGCAGCTGTTTGGACCATTTTATACCACAAAAGGAGATTAAGATCCAAAGTACTGTAGGGCTGTGTTATGAATAACAGCCGTTTAATAGCAATAACAATGAATAACAATTTGAAGTACGGCTTTTAGCTATTATTATGTCTAAAGTTAGTTTGTTTTTCATATATATACACACGCACACACCCGTATATACAAAAATATATACATATAAAAGGAATATACCTAAGGGCAAAGCGGTGTCTTTCCAGAGACACCCCCCCCCCCGCTATTCTAGATTTCTCATCCTAGTCACTCATTATGGAAAATAACATTTAAGAAACAGTGTAATGCATCTTGTGACTCTGTAGGGAGGTCTGAGCTGGGGACTCCCACCATGGAGCCGTGCAGAAGGGCTGCAGCCAAATCGCACATGGGTCCACCAGCCGCAAGTGCATTGGCTCATAGCAAAACGAAGCACATTTTTCCAAGAGGAATGCCTCTTCAATACTGAGTCCTGCCAGTCAGCCTTTGGTACACAGAATTAGCTGCTTGTTCATGGGATGCTGGCAATAACAATGCTCTTAAGAAATGGCAAACCTTTAACTAGCACCAGTGATGATACTTCTCTCCGTTGGAGTCGCTGCATAGGCAACAAATTATTTCTGTCTCTGCTCACCTCTTAGGGCTGCACCCAGGGAGGTGTAGCCTGTGGGAGATGCTGCTGGGGCTTCCACACTCCTTGCTCTGATCTGGTCTCTAAACCAGGGTCCGCCTTGGGGAAGGGACCCGGGCCAAGGTTTATCTCACCCAGCACAATGTGTAAATAGGGCAAGATGCACGTATTTGCGAACTACAGGCACAGAATGGTCTATTTATTTATGCCTGTGCAAATCTATACTGTGCACATGATTAACGTGACTTCGCAGGACAGATGCGTGCGTATGAAGTGCCTCGCCTGGCCAAGCAGTTACTGACCATTTAGGGCCAGAGTGGAGACAGTTTTGAGGAAGAAAACTCCCTTGACTTCTGCATAAAAATAAATTGCTGCTGACAAGAAATCACTATAATAGAGTCTGGTTCCTTGTCATTATTGACTATACAATGAAGAAGATAATAGTTGAAAATACGGCTTCAAATGTCAGGCACCCTTTTATTTTGTACAAATAGTCTAAAATTAGACCATATAGAGAACACTAAAACATATGACTATTACATTTTAAATGACTGGTTAAATCCAAGGAAAAAAAATCCTGGGTTCTTATCCTGTCTGACAGGTGGCTTACTTCTGATCCCGCCTCTTAATCTTCGAAGTCATGTTTTCTTTCAAACTCAGTTATTCTGTTTTTAAGGAGACTGGGTTATGTAGGACAACATATTATGAAGCATAGAGCACACTGCTGGCAAATAAAATATTTTTAAAAAAAGAAAGTCAGGATCAATTTGTTGACCTGGTGACACTGCAAGACATACCCATTTCAGAGGTTTGCAAGGTTGTGGCTGGATAGTTTTTATTTGTTTGCAGTATTTAACATGCATGGAATTGTGCACCAGTAATGAGCTACAAGAGGATCTGTTGATAACATCCCAAACATAGCTCTCACCGCTTTTTCTGCGGCAGCGTGCCTGGTAGCGTGTGTCACACCCTGCAGGGACGTTGCACTCGGGGTGAATGTGACTGCAAGTGCTGCTGGAGTGGGCTGGCCTGCAGCATGATAACAGATGAAGATGATGGTTGGGTGGGATTTTCCTGGAAAGCATCGTGCCGGTCATACGGATTGAGGGCCTGAGGTTCAGGCTGAAGCTCTGCTCTTTACACAGTCCTTTACCTGATCATTTAGTATCGTATTTATCACGTTCCTCCTTGCACGCAGAGAGCAGCTCAACCATCTGAAAGGGCTCTATGTTGCGTGACCTTTCCCTTGTGCCAGCAGCTGCACGCCATTTCACGGCAATGTAGGAACATGTGGCCTCCACTTAACAGGGTTAAATAGCAATCAACAAGAAATCATTTTGATGAGATAGCTTCTGTGGGCTTCTTCCTCCTTGATGTGCAGTTACACTGAACCCTCTCCCAGTCCCTTCTCCCCTCTGTTGCCGGAAAATGCTTCTGCAAAGGGGCATGTGCTATAGAGGTACCCTTTCTGGGGGGGTGCGGCAGTAGGAAAGCGGTGATGGCGGTGGTGAGATGTGGCCAGCGGTCCACCTCCAGCAGTGGCTCTGACGGTAGCGACTGCAGTGCCACGCTTTGCCCTTACCAGGACAAAAAGCTCTGCCAAGAACAGCTGGAAGCAGATGCTCTTACACTCATAGTCAGTCCTCCAAAACCCAAGAACACCCATTTGCGGACAGAAAGAGGCATGCTAACAGTTCGCCAGCCTTTTTTGTCTAGTGCAAGGTAAGCATGAATCAAAAAACCACTTGCTGCCTGTTTTACAGATTTATTTCTCCCCCTGCTCCTCATTTAGCAAACCAAGGTTGTTAAAACTCAGAAAAATATTGCATGAGGCTCTTGTTGGGTAGTGATTGAGTTGGTGTTGCTCTTGAATAAAAATGATAGACGAGGGAGGTCAGAAACGGCCTAGGAAGGGTACAGCTGTTTTGCCATCCAGTTTTGTGAGTTACCGGTTATCCAAGCCTGCCAAAGCAGATGGGATGGGGGGAGATTAACTGTGGTCTTTGTCAATAGTCATCTGGTTATTAATGTTCTTTAATGTATTGCTGAGAGACTAGTGGAAGGTTTTGCAGCGAGCACTGTACAGGACTACAGTACCAACAGCACTACACAGTGAGTTTCTTTTGATAGTAAAAGCCAAATCTGTAAAAACAAAAGAGTCTGCTCTTTTTAACACCAAAATAACAAGGACTTTTGGTTTACTTCCTCATTTGCTTTTATTATAGGTGACCTGATATTCTGCATAAGGAACGTGCTCAGAGGAATGAGCTCTATTTTCAGATATGGAAGAGCTATTTGGATAAATGTCACGCTTTCTCCTGTCTCCCCAGTCTCCTCCAGGTTCATAGCTCAATAGCTCTGGCCTGCCAGAAGAACCCGACTCTTTGTCAGACCTTGCAGTGTGCCAAGACCCTCCTTTCCCAGTGATTTCACTATATGTAGCAGGATAATTTACCTTTGACCACCTGAAAACCGATGCCCTTCCTCACATACCCAGTGCTACCCCATAGCCAACCCAGACTCTCACCTTGTGGTCCCATTCTGCAAATGACAACTCTGTGAATACCCTTTTGTTTGCTTCTCCCAGGCAATCTTCCCCCCCCCCCCCTTCTTTTTTTCTTTCTTGCAAGCTCCCTTCTGTACATGGAGTAACATTGCTGTGACAGTCACAGGGGTGGTTATGTCCCTCCCTCTGAAAGGTCTGTTTTGATGTTCTTAACATATTGGGCTTTTCATAATAGTAAGGGTAGGAAAGACTTTTGTGGACTTTTTGTAAATGGCGTATTAAAACAGGCAGCACACGATCTATTACATGTGAGGTTTGCCAATGTGAGATTTTTAGGTGCTTGCTTTTTCTTTCTCCCCTTTCCTTGTAGATGGCAGAAGGTAAGCCACCTGGGGTGGAGGCACTGGAGCCCTACAATGCATGTGGGTGGTCTCCAGAGAGGTCTGGGTATTGCGGGAAGGCCTGTAACTAAGAACTTTCCTGTTGCAAGGATGAATTAGGTCAGTGTGAGTCGCTGTAGGCGGCATTAGCACTGTGGTACCGGCTGGGTAACTCCTGAGGTTCTCCCTGTTCCATGGGGAGATGCACGGTGAACTGAGCTGACCTCTGGAGAGCAAGAAGCCGATGGCTGGCAGCTTTCTTGATCCAAAGCCCATTGGGGTTGATGGAAAGCCTCAGCACTGTGACTCTGGCAATGTGGTGTCAATAGTTTACAATGCTAAGAGTCTGGAGAGAACTTTGGGGAAAGCTCGCTTGGCTTGAATGGGAAGGGTGACTCCGACAGTGGAGCTTCTCCTGTCGTTTCCATGGATTTGGATGGTGAGAAGGCAGCCCACGCCACCGCGGACACACGAGGAATCATCAGAAATGTTCACCACAACAGCATCTCCAGGAGACAGATTTTATTACTTGTGTTAATATCACGTCCCATGAAAAGTCAGTTTGTGGCTCTGACAATCAGCAGGTACAGTAACTGTACTTCCTCTCCTTTTCATCTTAACAGCGATGAGACGGGTCATGTTTTTCAAGAGGAGAGCACTAAATACAGAGCCAGGGCAGCTCTAGAATCTGAAGGGTGCCTGGGCTGCACCAAGAGGACATTTTAAAGGCTTTTTCACATGGGAAGTACATTTGGAAAGTGCACAGAAACTGGTCAGAAGGAGAACTCATCACACTGTCTGCACTACTGCTAGGATGAAGGGTGAGCGTTCATCCAGAGTGGCACAACCAGGACATCTGCTCTGGCCGGTAACAATACATGCAACACAGGATCCTGCTGCCTGCAGGTCTGTGCTGTCTGAACAGTTGAGATCTGTAGGAATCCAGCTAACCACATTGTTAGTCCTACCTGAAAAATACTCAGCAGAGTTCTGGAAGGAATAAAAGTCCAAAGTGATAATCAGGAGCTTAATGGCAACACAACTGCAATGGGGGGAGTAAGCCACAGCGTTTTGAGAAACGTTGGACATGAGGACCGAGTCATTTTCATGAGATAAACAGGCTCCATCTGATGATGTTTCCTCTTCTACTATGCTACTTTACCAAGCTAAAACATCATGAAAACAAATAGCAGAGTTTCTTAATTGCAGTTAATTCCTTTGCCTGGATGTATTTAATTTCCTGTTCAATTGTAAGCATTGGACAGACAAACTCTAGCATTAATATTTTCCCTTTTTTTAATAGCAAATGTTCCTTTCTGTTCCTCAAATCATATTTGTGACATTGTGCAGAAAATGGAGAATCACAACGTTCTTGGTGATTTACAGGGTTTTTTTCCCCATTGTACATAGCTCACAAGCTTATGAAAAGCTGCGACTCTTAATGTCACACATCACAAAGCAGTTACTTTCTCGTTGGACATTTGTGGCTAGTGCAGGCTTTCACCAGTGCTGGAAGCTGGTGGCCTAAGCAGCAACCAGAACCTTCCTGAAACAGCCCTGGATCAGGCAGAAGATTGTAGCTGGAGATTTCGAAAAGCATTAATGAGCATCATGGATTAAATCTGCCTGGATGTTAAAGGGGCAAAAAGTCAATTTACAGTGGTTTTCAAATGGCTCTGTGATAGACAAGCTACGATGAAAGTGTCTGGCAGTGAAACGGTGTCTTGGAGAAACTGAGGTGTGTAGCTAGAGAAAAAGAAAAGTTTCCTTTGTCTCAAGAGCAGAAATGTGACCTAACGTGATGAAGGTTTAATCCCTGCAGATGGTCTGAAGCCACAGCATCTTTATTCTCTTCTCACTAGCATCTGTCGAAAAGTTGTCATCGCTGCTTATGCCAAATGCCGGACAGGGAACAATTTGTGTAAAACCTGCTCAAGATAACAAGCTTGTTAATAGCTTATATTCTCTGTAAGGGCCAAGGTACACTTAGCTATGACAGTTTTCTTTCAGTGGGCTGGGGAGCTGTTATCAGCTGTGACAGGGCAGAACGGGTGGAATGTGGGGAACAAAAGCCCCACACAAAGGGAGCACTTTAGGTCTGGAGCGTGTCTGGCTTCCTCTGGCTTCCTAGAGGCCACACAGTGACGGGGCGTATGGTGAGATTCTTTAATTAATATTTCATTCTCAGAGCAAGTTTCAAGTTATCCCTTGAGAGAAGTTAAAGGTTTGCACATTTTGAGCCAAAGTAACGAGGCTGGTGAGCTTGAATTAAGAAAGTATGTTGAAAGGAGCTGTTACAGTCTTTAACCTTGGGTAAGGGACATGTAAACCATACAGTATTAGTGCACCTTTTTATTGTATAACTTGTTCTATGTCCTATTTTATGGTCTGCTCCAATAAATTTATACATAAATGCTGCTAGGAAACGTTCACCCCTTCTTCCCTTTCTACCTCCTCTGGACTGGGGCATCTGATATTCCATATTCCGCAGAGGTGTTTGTTTTCCAGACCAACCCACCAAATATGTTTTATGACAGCAATAAAATAAAGTGGCTATGTGGCTGGAACTGCTGAGTTCAGCAAAGAAAGTGAAAAAAATGGGCAGTGGAGGAGAGTTTCTGCTGCCAGCAAGTGCAAGGCGTCTAGATAAAGCAGGCTGGTGGGTCATCCAGCCTTCATGGCGAAGAGCTGCGTGACACAGGGGTGTAGGGCTGTACAGACGCACAGGATCACATCAGTCATTACCAGCAAGCTTATAACCTGAGCAGCTAAAGGACGAAACTGTGTCACGCATCATGGGCCTCATCTTTAGGGTTCTTTATCCAAGGAACGGGAAACAGAAAGGCTACTTACTGGCAAAACAGGCAGAAGCAATTTCTCTGGACATCTACAGCAAGTCATGGGCCAACTTGGGAATATCATCCAGCTTTCAGCCTGCCAGCCTGGGATGAGCCCAAGCTGCCCGAGCCAGGCAGCCCACCAGCACGCTCCCACCCTTTGCCTTGCGTCGGCGCTCACCGGAGCCTGCCGGAGGCTGGCCAAGGGGACTGCGCCGGCTGCAGAGGGAAGTTTCTCCCCAGAGCTGAGCAAGCAAGGGAGGCCCTGCTCGACTGGGACGGTTGGAGCCATCAGACGGCTACAGCACCATGTCAAAGCTGAGCGGCTTCATCGAGCGTTTTCTCATTCTCTTCGCCACACATTATTGTTAGGCAGCAGTCTCTTAATCCAGCTGTAATTCCTCAGCATACAGCTTGCCCAAGAGAGCAAAGTAATTACAGATCTCAGACTTGTAAACTGGAGGTACAGTAAGAAAAATGATGCCACTATGTGTTGAGTGGTTTACCTATGAGCTTATCAGGTGCAATTTGAAGAAAGCCCTCCCTGGCTGTGCACAGGAAGAGAGAGGCACTTAATCCATCTAATGGCTCCCATGACATTGATATACCAGCTCTTTCATCGTTGTGTTAAGGACCTCTCGAGCATTCTGCCCATGCATCACTGGATGACATTATCCCAGCCACCGGCACACCTACATTAAAAAGGATGCTGTGGTGTCCCAGGGGAAACCAGTTAAATTATTATTGTCCATTCACCGAGGAAAAGCCCAGACCCTGCAGAGACTCCCTTGTGAGAGGAGCCGTGCTCACGTTATTTGCCCTGTCTACTGCAGTGGTGCACCTGACTTGCATGAAGTGTCTCAGCTTCACAAGCTGTGTAGCGCCGCACCTTCTGCTTTGAGAAGTTCTGCGCAGGAACATCTGCAAGATGTCCCCACACAGCAGCATCTTGTTTGCTCAGCCTGCCAGCAAATGAGGGGGGGGCACTGGTCTGCCTGGGGCTGGAGATACATTGTGGTGCTACAAAAGAAAGAGAAAGGGCAGAGAGGAAAGGAAGGAAAGGAATTATTGGGGTCGGGGACTTCTCAGTAGGTCTGTGAGTAGCACCACATTAAAGAGGGACCCAGCTCTGGGAAAGGGCCATTCGTTTCACACCACAAATGCAGGGAAAATAAAACCTCTCTGAGATAGATGGTCTCTGTAGTGTAAAATGGACCAAGAATGAAGACGTGTGGGAGGGACTGCACAAATGGCCTTGTGCTAGATGTCCTCCGCTTGTGTTGAAGAAACCAACACACAGTCTTCGTGCTACCTTCCTGACTGAACCATCATCATTAACAGGCCCTGCATGCCCGCGTGGTCCTCACAGACCTCTGCGGCACAAGTGCAGGGTCTTCGTGAAGTGACGGCAGGTTCTGTGTGACCATGAAACAATATCTGCAAAAGAGCTGTGGTCACAGCAGGGGTCTGGCCCGCGATGCCCACTGCCCTTTCCCAGCTAACGGCGAGAAATGAGTGATGAACACCATTATGGTATGGACAAGACGCTTGTCTGCACGCTGGCGTGAGGAGCTGAACCAAAGATGCACTGGTGACCTCAGGAAGAAAGGGTGCATCATGTTTTCCTTGGGCTGCCAAAGAAAGCTTTTTAAACAGTAAATGAAGGAGTAGTGTAAACACAAAGCCTTTTAAGACGTCTCTCCTTGTCACTTAAATGACTGCTAATTATTAATTTGATGGAGTTGAAGGTGAGAGGAAGACTCATGGTCCGCACACAGTCTGCAAACGCCTACCAGTGTGTGAAGGGGCTAGCCAAGGAGCGAGCCGAGCCCTGCCTGGCAGCTACAGGCTGTTATGTGCCTTTCTCCGAGAAGCGTGCCATGGAGCAAAATGTTTAGTAAATACAGTTAGCCGGGGGAAAGAAATATGTAAAGTTTGACAGAAGAGTGACCTAAAAATGGGCCTCAAAGTGTGTCTTCCCAGCAGACTGGAAACAGAAGGAAATCTAATTAATTATAATTACTACACTTTTAAGAGAAGAGGAGAAGCAGACTTTCTCTCATGATATACAGAGAACAACTTCAAAACTGTTTACACAAATGCTGTGAATTCTGTGGGGTGGGTACTACAAATCCATGTCAGATGTTAATGGAAAGAACAGTTTGTAGTGCAAGGTGGCACCGTGCCACTGTTTTAAGTAACAAACATGCTCTCTGCAGTGCAGTCAGGCTCTGCCCTGATCAGAGAAGAAAGATGAATGTAGGGTCTGTGAGATTAATGTGTGGCTGTGGCAAATGTCCATTTTTGAATGATTCTTGTCAGTTTAAAGACAGAAATAGTAGAAACCCGAATGTTGTTAGCAATCATTTACCAGCAGCAGCCAACAGCCTCTCTGCCTGCACATATACTGAAAATACCTCCCTGGCAATGGCATCCTTTGTATATTGAGCAGAAGGTTTACGAATTTCCAAATGCCAGTCACTGTAAAAGTAAAATGTAACACTCACTTATTGTCTCTCCTGCAGGTAAGTCCACATCATTGGCAAAAAAAAACCAATTAAGAAGCATTTCACTCAAGTCTGCAAAAGTGCCCAGTACAGCACCCATTAAGCATAGAGAGGCTACCCGAGGGTGTTAGATGTCCTCAGCCAACTTAGCAGGTGTGAATGTGGAACACTCTGTGGCCTCTTCAAATGCCTGTGGGGAAGATAAAGTGTACCCTTGCTGCCTGTGGAGCTGAGCAGGCAGTAGGCAGCAGGATCTCCGCACAGCTGGTCTTGGAGCGGAGGTTTGGGGCAGCATTCACCAAGCACAGCGGCAAGGCAGAGGGGGCTAGGACAGTCTGGGGGCTGCTAGAGGTATCGCATGCCGACTGCAATTGTACAGGCTGTATTTGCAGTGTGAGATATTGTAAGGAAAAAAAAAGTGACTTTTCTGTCTCACTTGCACCCAAACAGCTTTCACACGTGCTTGCTCAGAGGCCTGCTGGAGAGCCCTGCCGAGGAGCTGGAGAGAGACTGGACATGTGCCAGGTGTCCTTTGTCTCTGTTGTCAGCACGAGGCTGCTGTGTTGGTGGGACGCACCAAGCCAGCCAGAGGGCAAGTTGGGCTGCCCCCCCCATTTTCCTGTCTATGCTCTAGTTTTCATATCACATTTGTGTAGGATAAGAACTTGTCAAATGCAGAGCCCTCTGGAGTTTGTCCAAGAAGGGGTGGAGGAGTTGCCTGGAAATGGTGTTAACTGCACAGGGTCAGCAGCCCGTCTGTAGAGACAAAGACACTATTACACTTCTACCAACCATGTGTAGTGAATGTCAGGATTGAGCTACACACCCCTTCAGTTGGTGCATAAACATATGACTGAAAGACATGGACTATTTGGGGGCACAGAGGAAGGGCAAAAACCGTGCAGGCAAAGGAAGCAATAACAATTCAGGAAATAGGCAAGAGATTTGAAATGACTGGACAGAATCACGGACTGAGGAATGACTTATAACAAGCCCCTACGTGTTCTTCCTAGGGAGAAGACTGAAAAAGCCAAGATAAACCAGGAGTAAAATGGCAAGAAGCCCCTAGCAACCCAAGAGGCCAGCAAGGCAGTCCTTTCTGAAATGCCATCATGGGAATACCCAAGAAGCAGCGTGTGAAGGGTGTTTGCAAGCACTTGCCTCAGACCTTGCTACTGGCTATGTACAAGGAAGGGTAAGAAATGCTTTGGGAAGCGTAATGACACTGTTCAAGCTTCTGATGGCCACGCTGCATGTATCAGAAACCACATTGTCCACCAATTACAGCTGCCCATCTTGCTGCCATTTGGAGGTGTGTCTGGCACCCCAGGCCAGGAGGCAGGACCGGCTGCCCAGCATCCCTCAGCAGGAAGCACGGGGGCTGCATTGCCTGTGGACAGCCCTGCACCTGTGTTGCTGGAAAAGCCTCTGTGTGTGTAAATGAGGCCAGCCCGAGTTCTTGGTTAAGGTGACACACTTGGGTTCTCCTGCCTCTGCTTTCTAAAAGGCGTCCAAAGGGGACTTTGAGAAAGCTAGGATCCTCCTGGCTGAACCCAGGGACGTGGGCGGTCAGGAACCACACTGCATCGTCCCATGCCAGCCCTGGGCTACTGCAAAGGAGAGCTGGAGTGGCAGCTGTCACCTCTTGTCACTGGATGAGAGCTGCAGCTCTGTACCGGTTTGCCAGTGCATGGTCTCCCTTGGACTGTAGCGGCTACGCTCCGTCACGGCTTATTTCTGAGGGTGTTTTCTGCACGGACTGAACCAGAGCCTTGCAGTGGCCTCCTCGGGCTGCTGGTAGGCGTACGCTGGAATGAGGCACAGGGCATCCTCAGCTGCTCTGCAAGGAACCTGGTAAACCAAGGCTGTACCTGTCACCAAGCCTTAAGAGGCGCGAGGCATTTTATTCCAACAGGTCCTTTTATAGGTTGTGGTTGTTTCTGAACTGTGAACTCCCCCAGCTGGCCAACGTCTGCTATTACCATCAGCCACCTTCCCCTCCAGTCCAAAACGTCTCTCTGAGGACGTACTGCAAGATCAGCCCCAAAAACTCACTGGTATCCAGGGGTGTCCAGTCAGTCGGAAGCCGGAGGGGAAATCCGAGCGATGCGTATCTGCAGGACGATGCGCTGACGTAGCCTACCAAAAGCGAGCACGACTGTCTCATCTGCCGTTTGTGAAGGGGAACAAGGTCAGCACGTGTTTACAGATGTCAGATGCTTGGTGGGGTTTGTCCGTCTCACGAAGTCTGAGCACTGTGGGATGCTGGACGGGAACGTGGGAAGAGCCAAACCCCCAGCAGCTGCAGGCACAGCAGCGTCTCTGCCAATGATGTGTCAATACCCATGAGGGAACATCGCACTTAGGCCGCTTTGAAGTGTGACTTCAAGAGAACACAGCCACAAAACCTGGCCCGTGCCACACGTTTCAGGTCACATGCACGTTCTTTTGGGCTTTGTACATAAAAGCATACATAACAGATCACTGATCGTCCCTGAGGGAGCTTAAAGCCTTATCCCTAACACATAAAAGCACCAGGAACACTGCCGCATGGCATAAATGGGAAGGCAGCGTGTATCAAAGAAATTGCTGTTCGCCTGCTTAGCAGCACTCACCCTCACACGCCCAGCACAGGTCTTCAAGAAGCTGGTCTTGCTGCCGCGGTTCTGCCAGCGTCCAAGCCAAGGTAGGGGTTTGTAGCCAGCAAACGTCGTACTCCTGAGCCACTTCGCGTTCATGCGGGCACCCACCTGCTCCAGCACCTGGTTGGAGGTGGAGGTTGCCAGGAGCCAAAACACCTTTCCAACAGGAAAATGAAACACCTTCTTTTCTGGCTCTCGGTGAGCTTCTCGGGAGGTCAGTGAGCCAATGCAAGACACTTGGTGGGAAAACACAGGCAGGAGTGGGAAGGTGTGTGGGTATGCAGGCAGGAAACATCCCTGCTGGCAGTGGTTTCCCCACTCTTGCAGGGAACTCCTGAGTAAAGGTGGGAACTAGATGTGATTGGGAACTCGCCCAGTGGGAAGCTCTGTCTACCCAAGCACTACCATTTCGGCCTGAGTTTGTAAGGAGCCAACGGCCAACATTTGACTAAGCTCTCTGCTAGAAGGCAACGAGAGAATCAAACTGCTGCCTCTTTTGATATGTCCACCCTGGTGCCCTGTTCCCCACAGGAACATTCCCTGGGCCCCTCTATACACTTGTCATGCTGTCCTTGGCCCAAAGCTTACCCTTGGCTGAAAGTAACTTCCCAGCCTTCCTTCAGATTCCTCAGTCCAAACGGCTTGTCAGAGCCTTCCCCTGGGGAACACTGTCTTCATCCACCGACCATGTGTCACCACCGGCTGCCTGCTTCAAAAGCTGACAACATCTAGCTGGGATGAGTTTTGCAATGCCTCGTACCGCACATAGCATCAGGCCCTGCGCACACGTGGCCTTTGCAGTTGCCTGCTGTGCATCAGAGACCCAGGACAGACACACGGTGTAGGTATTTCAGGGGCAAAGCCTCCCAAAAAGGAAGCAATCCCTCAACAGCACACCTGGCCTTCCATCTTTCTTAAAGAATTACTTACAATGATGCTTCATCAAAAGGCAACCTGTTTGAAGAGATGTGGCCAGTGAAAAGATCCATGTTATCCCATCGTGTCACTGTCATCTAATAAGCAAATACAACATGACTGGGGTTTGAGGCCACATCACGCTTACCTCTAGGTAGAGGACTCCGCAACGCTAACCTTGGGCCTGCTGGGGCTGTCAGAAGGGGTAAGGGGTAACCCTGTCCAGGCCGTCGTTGGCTCGTGTCACTGCCAGCATAATGTGGCCAAGTGCTAGGTAGCAGCCTAGGTGTGGGAGATGTGAAGGGCCTCGTGTTAGGAAACAGAACTGCAGGAGCAGCAGCGGTCGCACACGTCTGTGGGTATTACGTTCAGTCCCTCTTGTGATAACCAAGGAGTATTTGGAAAACGGCCCCAGGGACAGGAGGGTCAATCTGGAGAAATGGCTCAACGTAAATGGTGAGATATTTGATGTTTCAGTGAGTGAAAAGAAGGGGAAAGCCTGTAGCACCTGGTGACCTCAAAGATGGAAGGAGGAAGCAGAGGGAAACGAGTGTGTATGCTTGTCCAAGGGAGGTAGATGATGACAGCAGAGCTGGGTGGTGGGTGGACCATGGGGTATCTTACCAGGACACTCAAGGCCATTCCAGCTTAGCCGGGGCTTCTTGTCGTGCCACAGCAAGCAGAGGTCTTGGTAAGGGTTTTGGGTAGCAGATGGGGCACTGGCTTAGCACCCTGTGGTGTGCCTGCAAAGGGGCAGCGGAGCCCCCCATCCGCCTGCTCCTGCTGAGGGCAGCGGGCTGAAGAGGGCAGAGCGCCGGGCCGGGCCGCCTGCCCTCCTTTACCTGCTGTGGGTCCCTGCCCGCTCCTCCCACCCACCCGCAGGGACCCCCCGTGGCTGCCTCTGCTCCCCGCCCCGAGCCCACGCACTGCCCCTTGCCAACCCCACAAAAAGGCCAGGCCCAGGCGGTTGTGTACAAAACCTGAAATAGTTTACTTTGCTTTCTTTTTTTTTTCCTTTTTTTTCTTTTTTTAAACTTTGCTCTAGGCTTACTTAGATTTCGTGAACTCGATACAAGAGCATTTGATATGAATCGGTAAATAAAACACCGTCATAGATAGATAGCCACGATAAACTTTGTTAGAAATGTACATGTCGCGAAAAAATAATAATACTAATAATAATAATCATAATAAAAAAAGCCAGCGCGACGCCCAGGCCGGCGCGGCCCTAGCGGCCCTCGCCCACGGCCGCGGGTGGCTCTGGTTCCCCGCGGGCGCCGCGCCCCGGTAATGTGTGTATATAAACAAAGCCCATAAGAAATGTACAAATATAAAAAGCTACAAACATTAATAAATTACATCGTCACAAAACACGGAAACACTCCACAAGGTGCTAGTAAAATAACTGTCTCCCTCCTCGTACAAGAAGTTACGCAAAGAGCTGGTACCGGTGGGCAGCGCCCCGGAGAGACTTTCCCCTTATAAAAAACCGGTGGTGGTTATTCCAAAAGCTATGTACAAGCTACATTCTAGGAAAAGGATGCCTCGGGAAACGCAGCTACACAGGGCGACAGGGGGTTGCCTGAGAAACGCGCCCAACGCCTCACAGCCCAACGCCTCACAGCCCAACGGCCGCCACCGCCCAAGGGCCACCGCCCCGCCCCGGCCCCACCCGGCCCCGGCCCCGGCCCCACCCGGCCCCGGCCCGCTGCCTGCG
>JAVKLA010000036.1:742525-789704 GCA_034782735.1 Sagittarius serpentarius | reverse complement strand
CGCCTCGCTGCCGCCGCTGCGCCGGCGGCTCCGCCTGAGGGCCGGGCCCGGGCCCGGGGCCGGGGCCGGGGCCGAGGCACCGACACGCTCCTCCGCGGCCGGGAGTAGTATTAAGTTTTTGCGGCTAAGTCACTCTCAGCACTCTGAGAAAGGACATCTATATTAAAAAATATTTATAGCAGGATTCTGTACAAGCCGACCGCCGAAAGTTAAAAGGGATTACTGTCGTGCTGGCCAAGAGTCAAGCGGCTGCGACCCCGGGCGCGGCGCCGCCGGCCCCGCCGCTAGAGCAGCAGCTTCCCGTTCCGGTGGATCTTCAGGATCTTGCCGAGCCGCTGCTTGGCCGTGGCCATCCCCTTCTTCGTGCGCTTTCCTGGAAGGAGAGCGGGGGAGGGGGGTGAGGGCCCACTCCCGCCCCGCCCCGCCCCGCCCCGCCCCGCAGAAATGACCCCTCCGGCCCCGCACCGGCTGCCTCCTTCCTCCGGAGCCCCCTCCAGGCTGCTCCGCAGCCAGCCCTGTCCCCCCTGCCCAGCACCTCCAGGGCCACGGCCACCCCTCAAGCGTGGGGGCTCCCCCCCAGCCACCAGACAGGGCTCGGCGGGGAGCACAGCCTCGGAAGAACCAGGGGCACGCTGCTTATCCGCACCCAGGGACATGTCCCTTGGAGCGGAGCCCGATCAGGGTGGAGGCTTATCTCATCTCATCTCATCTAATCTCATCTCATCTCATCTCATCTCACCTCATCTCATCTCACCTCATCTCATCCCTTCTCTGCTGGGACTCCTCCTGCTCCCGCAGTGCCAGCCCTGCTGCCCTGTGCCCTCACCCGGCCTGACACCCGGCCTGGCTCATGGGTGACCTATTTGCCTGCAGGGTGACAGTCCAAACCCAGCCACAGCAGCACCGTCCCGCTCCTCAGTGCCTCACGGGAGAGGCTGCGCATACAGACAGGCACCCCACAGCTCCTCACACCCGGCAGGCTATTATAGTGCCTGCCTTCACTACGCACCCGCACGCTCCCCAGGGATCTCTGGACACCTCTCTGCCATCCTCTAAGGGAAACCCGCAGCACGGGGATGTTGAGCTCGCATGCCACCATGAGTCCTGGGCCAAGCACTGCCCCGAGGATGCCTGGTCCCTTGCCCACCGCACTGAGACCAACCTATGTACCATCGCAGCTCCACATTTCTTCTTGCCCTCTCTTCCCCTAGCACTAGGGAGACCACCTGCATTCAGCCTTGCCAGGAGGACACCAAAAAGATGTGCGCACGCGCACACGCACACACACTTCCTTCCTACAGATGCAGGCTAGCAGCAAGGCACTCCAACACACCTGAAGTGGACAACATTCCCTGTCCCCATACCGATGAGAGGACACCACCACCACGAGCCCAGGCCCTTGCTCACGAGCTGTGCGGTTCAGTGAGGTCTGTGCTCCCTGTGTACTGGTCCTGCGACTGGTGCAGCTACCGCAGCTGCTCGCTGCCCCACCGCTCGCCCAGCTACCACCTTATGGCCAGGAACTCCCCTGGTCGCCAAGGCACCTGGGACCGCCAGGCACAACACAAACCCACGCAGCCTTTTCTCTTCCCATCGTGCCATTATTGGTGCACTCGTGTGCGATACCTGCAGAGATTCAGCTCCTCGCCACTCTTCCCACCTGCATTAAGTGCCCCAGCCTTAAAGACCACGACAGTGGGGGTGACACTTTCCATAGGAAGTTTCCTCATTTCTCATCCTTTCACCTCACTCTTTAAGACTGAGAGACCTTCCCTGAGGAAGTCCTTGAGTTCTCCCTAGTTCTGCTTCATCCCACCATCTCCTTCCACAGTTCCTTCATTCCCAGTGATGCCCAGTCTGGTAGTCCCCAGGCTCAGGACTCTCCCATGCTCCATGCAGAGAGACGCCCTGAAGTCCCCTTGGTGCCCCCAGCTGTCCCAAGACCCTGCACAGGAGGCCCTGAAAGTGCTCCGCTCCCTGCGAGGTCAGCCACTCGCTTTCTTGGCGCATGGCTTCTTCCCTCCTTTGAGGACTGAGCTATTTCACGGGCAAGGTGTGATCCACGCGCCTGGTCAGGCTCCCTTCATGATGCCCTGACAGGGCCACCCAGCTCACTGGCCAGACTGGGGTTCGGCTCCATTCAGCACTCCTCTTCCCATCACATCTTCCACTGGCTTGGACCTGTTTCACTAATGCCACCATTTCACCACAAAGACACAATTCCAGGCAAATACGTTCATTCCACTCTGGTTCTGCAGACAGCCACAGGTATTACCAGCTCCTGGCAGGACCCTAGCACCTACCACGGGCTATGCACATCCTCCCGTATGGCCCATTCAAGCTGCTCCGATGTTCTACTGTTTGCCAGGACACCGTGCACTACCTCTAATTTGCTCCACTCAAATGTAGGGGAATGCGGGAAACATCTGCCACGTTGCCTCGCTTTTTACATTGGGGCCTCTCCCAGTGGGGTTGCTCACTTAATCTTCACACTACACAGTGCCTGTCCCACACGCCTGCCTCTGTCATGCTTTCTGAGCAGAGTTCAAGCAGAGAATAGGAGGCCCTAGCCCACACTGCAGGACAGCCTCAGCTTTGTAACGCTTTCCCTACGGCAGACAACAAGCGACCTCTTCCTCTCTCTTGGCTTTGGTTGTGTAGCTGTGTTACTCCCAAGGTTTGATATCCCTCTGCTCCCTTGTGGCAACTCTCACGACAGGTATGCAGAGTTGCTCTGCTCTACACCCGCTGGGTAGGATGTCCTCGTGTACATGTCGGCACTGGTGTTTGGTGTACAAACACCACCCAACCACAGCAGTCCCTGACCTAGCCCTGGGCAGAACAGCCTTCACAGACGCATCTTCCCCTGGACAAGGCTTCACCAGACAGGCCGGACTGTGATGTGACCACTGCAGGTGTTCCTCAGGAGCCTCGGGCATGCTCAAGAGTACTTCCTAGCATGGGATGCCTCACACCCTGCAACAAACAGCCCAGCAGCAAACCGTGTATTTGGGCCCACAGTGCCAGGACAGCCAAGGCCATGGGCCCTAGCTCCGACCGGATCTGACCTGCCGAAGCACTTCTACATACCCACGGCAGACACAACACGTTGAGGGCCCTGAAAAAGGCACGGATTACATGACCGATTCACCCTTCCCCATTCCTACACCATAACCCCAGGCGTTTCCTGGTACCTTTGGCGGAGGCATTGTTCTGCGAGGATGATGAGGGTCTCCTCTGTGTGAGGAAAACACCGGGTGCCATCGGCTGCGATCCCCTGTTAGGCTGGGCGACCCCAAAGGTGCTGGCCCCTGCGGTGTACTCGTGATCTGTGAGGCTGCTGGCATGTGACTCCAGCTTCGGCTCTGGCGAGCTGCCTTCCTGAGCCGGTTTGTTCGCGTTGTTGGTTGACAGCTTCTTTTTGGTATTTTTTTTCTTCTTGCCTTTTTGTTCCTCCTTTAAAATGACAAACATGAAGCTCAGATTAATCCCCAGAAGACCTTTAGCTACGGCAAGGGCCAGCGGCGTTGCTTAGGGTCCTGATACAATGAAAACTCACGAAGTTTGCCATGTACAAACTGCTCAGGGTCTGTTCCGATACCATCTCGCTTACAGCTCGCTCTGCTGTACGCACACGTTTGCCTTTCTTGCATCTATGTATGCGCTTTGTGCAGAGCTTCCTTGTTTGTTAACTCTGCATACACTGCGGCGAGCAGGAGCCAGCCAGGACCAAAATGACCCTGCTCTGGGAGACCAGCGTGGTTTTGCATGAACAAATCTTTCGATGTTCCACAAAAAGTGGCACCTCCTGTCTTCAGATATCTTCAAACACTTTCACAATAGCATGGAGGATACTAAACATGCCACTGATTCACGGACTCTGCTTCCTGCTAGGACACACACATTATCTCTCGACCTGTAGCTGCACTTATACATACATACCATGAGAACAGCGGTCTGTCACCACCCTGTTTCCCTTGCCTGCCTTCAGTCCCCTTCTTGATGGAACCCTGCTACCATTCTTAGAGATCTTCTACTCAACAGTACACATCACAGAAGCCCAATGCCACCAAAACCTGCATCTCCAGCAACTTGCCAAGGTGTCTCACCAACCTTGCTCCAGCAGACCTTGTCACCTTCACGCCTCATGGTGTCACATTTGTGGGGCCTATGTGCATGAAGCGCTTAGCATCTATCTGACCTCTTCAGAGACCCGACACTTATGAACACCCAAAGTGCCTCAGTATCTTTGCCAAACTGACCCATAGTTACCCACGGTTCACCAAATCTTTGGAAGGAAATCCTTATGCTTCCCAGCAGCCGATTTCCACAGACAAGGCAATCACACCAGTCAGACTCTCAAACACAGATCAATCTGCGGTTGGTGCATGCTCCTTTTGGGCAGCCTCCTTCTGTCTTAGCCTGGTAGCTATGCTCGCTCACTCATACTTCTCTACACTTCCGATACATCGCCCGCTCTGCGCTGCGGCTCTGTCAGATATGTTGTGACACTACTGGACTTTCATCCCATTTATTTCCCCTGAGACTGCTGAGCCTTGTGTCACTGGCATGAATAAACACTGAGGAGGACTGGCACTGCACTGCTATCTGGGCATGACTCTGCTGCTGGGGGAGAGGGCTTTCATTTCCTGACAGCTACTACTTCTCAAGCAACCTCACCTGCTGTGACAACTTTGCGGCAGCAGCGGCGAGTCCAGTTTCAATGGAGGCGACTCTTGTGCCCTCTCGCACTGGTCTGTCTTGTCGAGGCACGGAGGGGCCAACTCGTGCTACAAGGAAAGCAGATGCAAGTGAGACGTGCAGAATGTTTCCGTGTGAGCAGCACAACCACACACCAGGCAGTGAGGCTCTGCCCTCCTGAGCAGGGAGAGCCAGGGATGCCTCAGCCTCCGCCCTTCCTTCCCCAGGATGCGTGTGAAGGCAGGAGGTGCCAACAGCCTCCAGTCACAGTGGCTTGGGGAGAAGCTGCCAATAAAGACGTCACACAGCTGAGCAGCTTTGCTGGCAGCTGCAGCTACCTGAAGCCAAAGCCATGGGAGCTTTCTGCCTACACTACAGATATGAGCGACTCCAGCATCACTTCCAAATGGACAGCATTCACCACCCCATCAGCTGGGGGTAGACATGCAGTGCCACAAGCTGATGAGACATGGGCTGCTTGTCACACACACAGCAAGCCGTGGAGACTCCCCTGTTAGTGGGCCACATCAAAGGGGTCTAAGGACCCCTGGCCTGTCACTGCCTCTCGTGAGATGCAAGAAAACCACCCTTCCAGCTTTGGCTGAACCTGGAGGAGACTATTCCCACACTCTCTCTCATCACTCTTTACACAGTCAACACCTAAAAGCTATGGCTACTCAGCTGTCTGGGGTTTCACTGTTATACCACTGCTAAGGTGGCCACCAGTTGTTCCATCATCTAGAATGTGAAGAAAAATAAACCAACAACCTACCGAGGAATGACTTTTGCCTGCCAACTGCTTGATGGAGGAAGGCTAACACTGCTCGGCGTGAGTCCCAGCGCACGGTATCACCTCCCACTGCGCTGGAAAGGATTAATCCTTCACAGGATAAAGGAATTGCTAGTTGTGGTCTTACAATTTCCGCACTCCTTGAAAAATGGCTGGTTTTTTTAGGGACCAGCAGGTCTCAGACTTAGCCTGAGTCTGGGCAGCACAGACCATATGGACTTACCCGTTGGACTGTAAGGGGCATCATCTGAACTTTTCCTTTTCTTTGATCGGGATTTGAATACAGGATTATCTTCATCTGATTCGAGAGAAGGGTAAACTACAGTAGGAAACAAAGGCGATAGTTTCAGTGTAGGAAACAGCTCTACCCTGCATAGAGGCCCACTTGCTCTGTACAGCTGTGGTGACCACAGGCATCACAGCTAGAACAGCAAGGTCCCCCAGAAGTACCACTGAGTGGTGACACAGCTGCAACACTCAGGGGAGTTTCTCCTGCTTTCACCCACACAGTGCACTTGGAAGCTGCTGTCATTAAACTGTGACCAGGTACTTTTAGGACACACTGTGAAACTTCTCAGACAGGAAAAATCAGTCTTCCTCTTGTCTGTGGAGCAGCAGCACAGCTAGAAGAGACATGAACAGGTTTCCTTATCTCAAGCTAGACTGGTACTGAAGACACGTCAGCCAGCCACTTCATTCAGCACCACACCTGCCTGGCCAGTGTGACTCCCGCACAGTCAGGCAGAGACAAATGAGACACAGTGCGAGTATCCGAAAGATAAATGTGAACCATTCTACCAAAGGTCCCTTCACAGGCCTCTGGGATAAACACCAACTCATCTGTCTAAACTTTGTCCCAGCCTGTACTATGAAGCTGCTATATTTTTTTTTCACATGCGTTTCATTTTCTTGCCAGTTGCCATTTGTTACATCACTGGTGATTTTGGCATTACTGTAGCATTTGGCCATTGACACTAGAAGTCTGCTGATCAGATGTGGCACAAACAGAGCCTCTGGAAAACAGGCCTGCTCACAACAAAGACTCTCCATTCACTGGCGGCACAGACACATAATGAGAAAATCCACTCCTCAGTAGAGCCTTGTTCGTGTGTGGCATCTGTCTGTAAACCACACCCCTGTCCAACAGCTTCATGGAGCTGCCCTTTCCCAAAGCGCCTTCCAGCACTCCCACTGCATCTCAGCGCACGCAGTGCACTCTAAATGGCTGGGCAGCCTTCTGCAGCACGTCACAGCATCTCCATTTTGCCTTGGCATCTCTGTTAATAATGTGAAAAGACACACTCCACTTTTCCAATCATAACAAATTATTTCTGATGGCCATGCTTGCCAGGGAGACTCAAACACACACACGGACTCTCCTCCTAGGCAGCATAAACCTCTACCAACTTCTTGCGCTCTTCGGGGCTTCAGGCTTTCCAGTCCCTGTCGGTCATCACATTATTACTCTTCTTCATTTCCTCACTTCTTCTACTCAGAAGTGCTCCTGCAGATTATTATGGCAGAACTGACATAACTGGTGCAAACTGGGTTTGCAGCCATTTCTGCTTCAGATGCTTGCATTCCCCGCCAACACTCAAAATACCACTGGATCCCTTTTCCAAGTACAAATTCAACTTCTCACTCATCTTAGCTAGGTATTTTATTACTATTGTGCAGACAACGACGTTTCTGCCATAAGTACCAGTACCCGACACACATTTCTGGGACAGTTTCCTGTTTCTTGGCTGACTGCTGCGGTTTCAGTGGGCTTCCATGCTTCTTAACATCTTCTGATTGTGACATGCCTCAAATACAGCCTACTTGGATGGCCATATCACCACCAGCTGTGTAGCCAGCATACCTATCCTACAGTGTTCGCTTAATTTCGCCGTGCAGACCTCTTGTTATTTGCACTCCTCCTTACCAAAATACCCAGTCGATTTCAATGTGACAGAAAGTGAGCAAGCGTATCATGAGAAACATGGCGGGTATTTGCAAACATGCACAAATACGTACACGCATACCCAGGCACATAATCAGACTGCTTTGTTTGTACTTACCGTAATCTGAATCTTTAAAACAGGCATCTAAGTGGTCCTGGTCTTCATCGTAATCTTCAATGTCAATACTGTTCTTTGTGCTTTTCTTTAGTAACCGCTTGCCAGCATTTTTGTTGCTGCCACCACCCGTTTTTTTAGAGTTTTGTGTGGAGATGGAGTTATTCTTCGCCTGATTGCTACCCCATGACGCCTGGAGGCAGGACTCTGACGACTGGAGGTTTGCCATCGATAGCATGCCCTGGATTGCTTCTTGCGTGCTGGGTGAGGCTGGTGGCTGACTGCAGGGAAACATTGAGAAATACAAGAGCTATTAGCGATTCCAGAAAAACACGAACCCCTCACGAACAGTTGACTCCTTTCACTGCACAGTGTTGCTAGAAGAGATTTCCTGGTTACTGCCCTTTGGGCACCTGGCCGTGCCACAAGTGACACCAGTTATTTTTTGCTAACAGCAATATCGCAGACAGCCCATTAGAGTTGGGGTTGCTGCCCCAGAAGCCAGGAAGCCATGCGCCGGGTGGCTGGGCAGGTGATGGGCAGCTCCCTGGGGGCTGTTGTCGCTGGTGGGCGAGGACAGGGGTCAGGTAACTTTTCAAAGCCCGTAACAGCATTCCCAACAACACGGTGTCTATACTACCAACTCTGAGGGCTTATGGGTCAGCGCCGGAGGGGGATGTCGTGGGGGGCTTCTGCTACATTCTGCCAAGCAAGTAGAGGAAGAATTTGAGCAACTGGAAGGAAGCTCATGATCACAGGCCACAGTTCACTCTGGGGGCTGTCACCACTCCAGGGTCTGCTGGAAGAGCAACACGGTAGGGCACAAGCAATTCAAGAGATTTCTGCAGTGCACTGGGAGGGTTCTCCGACGTGGATGTGGGATGGATTGATTATGGGAGATGCTAGAGAGATATGGACTGGATGGGTGGACTACAGGGTGGGTGGAAACCTTGCTTTCATTGAACTAGCTTTTTGGTATTTTATTGCCAGTTGTCAACAGGCATGGCACACTTACTACAGAAAGAAATACATTCCTACAGAGTAGGCCGAAGTCAAATGATATGTAATTCTGACTGGCATGTACACTTAGTGAGGGGAAAGTACATTCCTCACAATATAGAAGAATGTAGAATTATAATCTTGTCAGAGAACGCCAGACATTAATTCTGTGACAGGCAGACCACATCATCAAATATTTCCACAACTCTGGAGTTTGGGCAAATAGTGAAATGCAAAAAAAATTGCTGTGGTAATGGTATTTTTTACAGTTATGCAATGGAAGCCACTAACATACAGCATTTCCCAAGTAAATTAGCAGTATCACATCACTGTCTCTTACTTGATCTTAATTTAATCCACTTTAAACCATTATAGGACTCCAGATAAAGTAACGCACAAGACATAATGGGAGTTTCTGGGCACTAAATGCATTTATAAATAATCCTGAAAATGAGTTAAGACTGGTGTTAGCAGCTAGCAACTCAACAAATAGAAGAACATCGAAAAAGTTATTTAGGAAAGAGATCCTTTAATCCCTTCATTATCATGCCAGATGCCTTAGCCTTCTCCCTGTCAAAGGCGTATTTTCCACCATCTATAAGAAATTAACATATTTTCTTTCAATTTTTTTCCCCCAACTATTTTTTGCAAACACTGGACTCTCAAAACACTGCAAACAGACCATCAAGCACTGACCACTAAATGGGCAAATCAAAGAGGAACTACCTTAAGCAACACAAGCTTCAGCAAATAAATTGTGGAATATGATCAAAACCAGTGGTTCTGAGAGGCAAACCACAACCTGAATGTGTGGGTGAAATGTCTCAAAAACACAGAGCTGCACACGGGGCAAAGTGTTTCTCATTAGGCCATGAGCTTGTGTGTACTTTCATTGCAAGTATTTCAGCTTTCTAAGCCCAAAAAAGTTCAAGAAGAATCAGGAAGCAATTTTTAAGCTCTGGAAGGCCATATCCCCTTTCTGTAGCTTCAGCAATGATTTAAAAAAACCCCACATTTATGAAAGTAAACTATCTGTGAGTTACAACCATGACTTAAAAAACATTTGAAATGAGCAGGAGCAGAGCAGCCAGAGTGCTTCTGCCCTGGTGCTCCCTTCCCAGCAGCTGGCTGGCAAGGGCCCTTCGAACGCCCGGGGAGGCAGCACTTGGCAATAGCACAGCCCCTGCCACTGCTCTGCAAATCCCAGCAGCCTTGCTTTCCTGTCCGCAAGCTAAAAAATGATGTTGTGGATGAACAGAGTAAAAGACACTTTAACAAACTGACTGGTAGCAGTTTGTGCCTTTTGCAGTGGGCTCCTCTTCAGCATTTTGCATGGCCTCCCTTTTCGGGATTTTATTGTCTCCTTTTAGTCTTGTAAAGACAAGGACACGTGACTGAGAGATCAGTTTACTGCAATAACCGTTTGCTGCCTAGCAAGCATCTGGTGATTTTCAGCTGCATGTAGTGCAGGAACTGAAAGAGGTCCACACTGGAAACTGCCAGCTTCCCCTGCAATACCCAGCACCAGGCGGTAAACCTCGATGCAGCCACCACACGGTCAACAAGCAAAAGCACCACTCAGACAGCCAGAAACGCATGGCCAAAGCAGCACGGTGGCCGCCTGAATGACCCACAGGGCTGGGCTGTGGAGGACGGGTCCGAGGAATGCCAGGCCCAGCTCCCACCCAGAGCCCACGCTGAGCCGGTACAGAACCCGACAGGCCAAGCTTGCACCCACACCAAGCAGCCTGAGCTCGTGAGACTGCTAATGAGCCACGCGCGCCCTACACACAGTGTTCTCTGCAAGTGTTTGTTGCGTTGGGCTTAAGCCTCGGGGCCTCCGTGTCCCAGAAAAGCTTGCCGTTGCTAGCAGCATCTACATCAGGGAGGAGCGCACAAAGCATCCCTTCAGGCTACGTTTTGGGGCTATTACATCGCCTGCGTTACCCGCCTAGACTTAGCAAAAGCATCCTTTCCCTGACAGCGTGTTCCAGAGCAGGTGGCGATAGGCAAACAGCTGTGATCGTGACAAGAATACACACAATTCAGCATGGACAGACTAAGGTTTTACCTCCTTTGTTGAGGCTGGCCCCTGCGCTGTCTGGGCACAGGAACGATCCCAACACCCTGAAGCTAGTAGAGGACATCACGCAGGGAGCCGGTGCCTCACTTTTCATAACCAATTCTACTACTGCCATCTCTCTCTGAGGGTTCAACATCCTAGGCAGATCGTCTCCTTCCTTTCATAAGCAATTACTGAGCCTTTCACCTATATCCTCATATTTAGAAACTGAATTTATTCATTTCAGCAGAATATTACTCATTGAGGGGTAGCTTCTTCCCTATTCTCCATGCTGCCTACACAGACGGCCAGAGGCACTGAGGGGCAACGCGGAGATGAGAGTCAGTAAGCTCACTAATGTCTCACCTCGCCTCTGAATAACTAGCGTCCAGTCTCATCTTATGATTAGGGGAAAAATAGATAAGGGCAAAGGGAAGTCACAGGAACCACTGGGCATTTTTTAAATGGAAATAAGAACTAACTTGAAACAAGAACTACCTCATGGGGTTACAGAGAAGACAGAGCCAGACCCTTCTTGGTGGTGCACAGCAATAGGATGAAAGGCAGTGGCCACAAGCTGCAGCAGGGGAAATCCCAGCCCAACACAGGGAGAAAAGGTCCACGCTGAGGGTGTCCGAGCAGCTCACACAGAGAGTCTGCAGAATCCCCATCCCTAAATATATTTAAAACTCACCAGGGCAATGCCCTGAACACCCCAGTCAAACTTGGCAGCTGGCTGTGCTGTGAGCAGGCGGCTGCACTAGGTGACTTCCCAAGGTCCCTTCCAACGGCCGTTACTCTGCCTTACTTCAAATAAGAACCACTGAAAAACAGTTGTGCACATAAGGGGAAGGCAATAAATCACCATCCTCTCTCTGTGATAGTACTTCCCTGTCATTTCTGCATTTCCCCTCACTCCACCTGTGGCCGAATGCAAATGAACCACAAAGAAGTGGAGCCAAGACAGGAATGACTTACCAATATTTTGGTGAAGTCACGGTTCTGTAAAACTATGGAACTCAAATAATATCAAGTACAAAACCAGTATTTCCTTCCATTTTTGAATCAGACCTGGAAGCAACAAATCATTTTGCCCAGTTCAAGATCACGTGACTCCCTGTCCCTCCAAGCTTTTTTCCATATTCCATCTCAGTTCTTTCAGACTGTCTCCACATTCACAGCACCCCTTCTGCAGGACCTCTGTCATTACCTCTCCCCATCTCGGTACCATTGACCCAAGTATGGGAGATGCAGCTCTCCAGAGCAATCGAGGTAGTGCCATCAGGGCATTTGGTTCAGTCAGCTGCAAATGACAGTCCAGTATTTTACAGAATAAAGTTTCACACAGTTCAGATAAGGTCATTATCACAAAAAGCCCTGACCTGCTTCCGAAGTTACTGCTGGGGTTCAACAGCTCCGGCACTGGTCTGACAGGGCTCCATGCTTCCCGCTTGCGAGCTGGCTCTCATCTGCACAGACCACTGTGCGAGCGAAGGAGGTTCCACATAGACCTACCTGCACTACTGCTATGTGAAGTATCCAGAACATACATATATATATACATGCATAATATTTAAATACATACATATGCCTACCCTTTATCTGCCTTACAAGTAGAGAAAGATGGAAATTGTTCCTGAGAGTCAGACATGACCACATTGGTGTTATGCTGCGACACAATACGTTTGCCTATCGGGTTTCTTCCATTTTTTTAAAAAGAGCACGTTACGGCCATTTAAAAAGCCTAGCATAATTATGAAATGAAACATAGTAATTTCATTTATCGGGAGCTTTTTTCAATCAAGCTGCAATGCACACTGCCAAAGCCTAATTGTTTATACAAGAGCCAAAATTGATACGACACATTCCCACTGAACTACCACACACAGTGTAGTAATTCATGCAGAGTTTAGTTATGTGACTGCATTTGCAACTTTGATTTCAGAAACCGCAAAGTCTACAAATACACTAGGTACAGAGCCCAGGCTAAAAGGAGTTAAAATGAAAGGCCAGAGTCCTACTCCATTAATGAGTGGCAGTTTTAACCCATTGCAGATGGCAAAAGACACCTCCCAAGCAAGGAAGAGAATCTTTGTGGACCATTTCTTTAACCTGTTTTTTCCGCTTACCCCTGCATTTGTGCACATCGTAAGCAGGCAGTGAACCATGTTATATACAGGGAATGGTTAGTAGTGTAAACATTGCCAAGGCAGATTTCTTTTAATTCTTACAATGGTTGATACATTTTCTTATTTTATACCAAACTGCAAGCATGGGAGTCATATTACACTGGCAACTTTATTCCCAGAGTTAGCTACTACCTAACTACCTGCCGACATGTCTAATTACCTGCCAAATGTAAATGTAAATTTGACATAAACGCTAGTTCCATTATGCACTGTAACACAGAAAGGAAGAAGAATTCACAGGGACAGTCAACTAGACAACAAGTGCCGATGCGATTCTTTCTTTTGAAGAGCAGGCACAGAGTTGGGGCCAAATCTCAAGACATCAGGAAAATCTAGAACCACTGACCCACTTGAACTCAGACAACAAAAAATATTCTATTCCCTGGGAGCTGCAGGCACATTGGTACCTCTCCCCATATCCTCTGCAATCACAGGAGGTGGTTGGCTCTTTTGCTCAACCACTCGTTAGGGGGAAGGCAGTAATGGAGGGAAGACAGGACTAAACTGAGATTAGACCTCTTCCCTAGAAGTAGCAGCCTTGTCAGGATAAGCCTTCTAAGGATATGTAGTGATTATGTTACTTGATTTTAGAATCCTTGGCTTTTTTAACCCCCATTAGGAGTGAAAAGAGAACTCCTACAGGACCCCGCACGCACACCTCTGTTCAACCCAGAGAGGAGGATCCCTGTCACTGTGCTGCAACAAGTAGTAAACTCTAAATGTTGATGCACAAAGGCAAGACTGTCTCTCGCAGAGCTGCTTGGTACTTTGCAACAGTATGTAATATGCTTTAGTCTCTTGCAACCATCTAAGCTGTGAAAGAGACAATTGCCTAATAAATTGAGAAGGTTGAACCAGAAAATGTTTCTGGTTCAGCAGCACTCCCTCCTTTAGATTTCTCTGTAGCTCTGTCACCACACTGCAACCTTAAAAAATTCCATCTTCTCTCTCAACATCAAAAAACCTTTTTTTTTTTTTTAACCTCACTGATAAAATTTGCTTCTATGTTTCCCCTTGGTAACTTATTCCATATGTTCCCCTTTGACCACGAGTCCCGTCTTTTGGAATTCTCAGTTATGGCTTTTAACTTCCAATCTCTCCCAAGTTTAGATGGTATCTTCCTCTCTGAGGTGACCTTCTCGTTCCATTTTAACAGGTCCTTTCAAATTTGCAAGCTGCAATTTTCCTGGGTCACGCACACCCAACACCCAGCAAGGGCACAGCACGGGTGAGAAGGGCAGCAACCAGTCTTTGTCCAGTCTGTTCTCAACTCTCAGACCACTCCTACAGCTCTATCTACCTCCTCCACAGGTTCTGTTGCTTTGTATAACCACGGCAGACCTAGGGAAAGCAGGGAGGAAAAAGATGCTGTTGGGGTAACCCAGCAACACTGAGTGTGGTATCTGGCTTCACTACTCAAAGCAAATGGGTTTTGCTGCTTTGCAATGGTGCAACACACCTCTTGCTTCCGTGCAACGTCTGCTGTATCAGTCATGAGTAGGACAAATGCTGCTTTAAGCAGCCAGCCTGGAGAACCAACAGGTCCTGCCTGCCTGCTGAAGGTGCTTTTCAAATGAAGGCATAGCCAAGATGGAACTGGCTTATTAAAATGCCAAACCAGAATAGCCTTACCGCACATTTCACATTATTTCCCACATCCCCACCTGTCGGGGTTTAACCCCAGGCAGCAACTCAGCACCATGCAGCCGCTCACTCACTTCACCACCACCCCCGCAGTGGGATGGGGGAGAGAATCGGAAAAAAAAAGGTAAAGCTCGTGGGTTGAGATAAGAACAGCTGAATAGAAGAGGAAGGAAGAAATCAACAATGACACTAATAACACTAAAGTGACAGTAACAATAAAAGGATTGGAATACCCAAAACAAGCGATGCACAAGGCGGTTGCTCACCACTTGCCGACCGATGGCCGAGCAGCGCTCCTCCCCCGGCCAGCTCCCCCAGTTCAGGTACTGGGCATGAGGTCCCATGGCACGGAATAGCCCTCTGGCCAGTTCGGGTCAGCTCTCCTGGCTGCGTCCCCTCCCACCTTTCCTGTGCCCCTCCAGCCTTCCTGCTGGCTGGGCCTGAGAAGCTGCAAAGTCCTTGACTTAGTCTAAACACTGATTAGCAACAACCGAAAACATCAGGGTGTTACCAACATTCTTCTCATACTAAACCCAAAGCACAGAGCTACACCAGCTACCACGAAGACCATTAACTCTTTCCCAGCTGAAGCCAGGACATTTACACAACAGGCATATTTAGAGGCTAGAAACTTGTGCCAGGAATTTACCAACAGCCCACAGCTTCCAAAAGTACGAAGGCTGTAGTCCCTGTGGAGCAGTGGAGAGTGCTTAGGTGAATACCTCTGGTTTTCCTCAGACGGGGGACAAATCATTCATTTAAGACTGCCGCAGCAAAGATCTGCTTAATCAGCAGACTACTAGGCAGCACAGGGCGTAAGATGTAGCAGTTCATGTCTACAGTGCCATTCTGTGCATGGAAGCCATAAGCTCAGCTGACGTTCCCAAAACCACTTCCCAGGGATTTGTTCCTAAGGTTTGAGTTAAGCAAGATGTGAAGAGTCGTGCTAGCTTCTTTTGAAATGAGACGCATGCTTCTGTTACCTAATTCTCTATCAGTAGTCTAAGATCAGACTTGGCCTGTAAAGAGTGGAGGTAGTAAACCCATACATTTGTTGTGAAATGGGCCCAAACAAAACCCTTGTTCCGGACAGTCCTGAACTGCAAGATTTGAGTCTAGGAACCATATTTTCCAATTTTGCTTTTCTTTTCACTGCTCACTGTTTGGATTACTAAAAGATCTAGTGCTGTGCCTTATTAATCATATTCCAAAACGTGCAGTGTCAACTTCAGTGTCCACCTACAGTGGTCCCATATGAAACACAACCATGCCCAGGCAAGCACTTCCATTTTAGGTATGTAAGTACGCACAAAAGAGTTTGTTTTTTTCCAAGCCATGTGCTTTGGTGGGGAGAAGAATGATGACCGGGGTGTGAGGGAGGGTAGACAGTCTCCTATTTTCTTCTTTCAAACATTTGACATCCGGGGAACTGCGTGGCACCTTACAATGCCTTATGGAAGGAATGCTGGTCATTTAGATTACCTTATTACATTACTACTACATTAAAAAACATTATTCAAGCCCTTAAGCTGCATTCACTGAGCTGTTTCTTCCTTCTGAATGATTCACCTATTATAGTATTATTGCTAAAATGGATGTTCAGCATTTACAGATATGAAATGCCTCTATCTGTTTAAATTATAGCACCAAAATCTTTCCCACACACTTTCCCACCTCTCCCTCCAGATCACAGAATAAAGGAAGAATTTGCTTACTGGAGAGAAAGCAGTTACTGAGCTGCAAAATTCATTCTCTCTCACACACACACACACAAAATCACAGGAGAGCAATTTTTGTTTACAGGTAAGAGGAAAAAACATCCCTTGGTGCATACCTGTTGGTGTTATACTCTAAACCCCCAACTTCCTTGCTTGCCTGCAAAAGATCAAGAATTCCTGCTGAACTTCCACTCTCTTTCTTTACTTTGGAATTGCGCCCTGGCTTTGCCTCTGTGTCAATGTGAAGCAAATCTTCATCTGACGAGTCATCGCTCTGCAAAAACAAGGAAAAGGCTCAAAAAAGCAGAAACTCACTAAGTTAGTCAAGAAGACAGCACAATAATTTCTGCAGCCTGCTGCTCCTCCAAAGACACAGGGCTAGCATTTGTAATTTGCTTCCATTAAAGAAAAAAAAAACCAAACCAAACAAAACCAGGTACACAGTAAAAATCAGTTTCCTTGCAGCTGGTAGGCATGGTAGGTTTTTCTTTCCCCTTCCGACCCTGGAGAACCAGGTTTGAGATCTGATCCTGCGCATGTGTGGAAGAATTGCTGGAGGTGGCTCAGAAATTAAACTTAGATTTCACATCTTAAGGAAAGGTACAGCATTGAAGAAGCTTCCAGGGTGGAGTGTGGCTGGCATGCAAGGAATCCATTCCATGGAAGTTCCCCACGCAACCTGAGATGTTGGTAACACCAGGGGAGCTTGGTGTGCCGACTCTAAGAGGAACCGCACGGAGGGTGGAGCGGAGTGGAGACATCGCGGCCAGGCTCTGTGATAATACGGGAACTTGAAGGTACCACGAAACCGATAAGCTGCATATTTGCGACCCTGGGCCAACGGCCAGTCATGTTTTGACAAAACGCTGTCCTTCTGGTGAACTTTGCTCGTTATAATATCATTATAATACCAAAACACACCTCCATCCCAAAAACTACCTGCCTCCAAGGTGCGACCACCCCTCACTGAGCTTGCGCTTTGAATTTTTCTAGTTTATACCTTAAAAAGCGAAGCGAGAAAATTTTACACCAGTCACAACAAAGGTATGTATGACTAGAGTCATTCAAGCTCCACCTGAAAGATAAAAATTAATATAAAATGGCTTAAGAGAGAGGGGATGTTAGGGAAGATACCATCATGTCAGGGAAGATACCACCGCATCACAGAAAACATCCTTGCGTACCACCCTCACTTCTGGGATCAGTCGACACGCTGAGCCTCTCTTCCCCCGGCATTGCAATGCCGTCGGGTAAGATTCAAACACTTGGTTACACCAAGTGCCTCCCCGGGAAACTTACAAATCTCTATAGAGTCGCTTTATCTCTTTTAACGCGTTTGTAGCCAGGCGGTGTTACTCATACTCTTGGCATTTGCACGTGCTTTGCAGACACTGAATTTATCACCCGCAATCCAAAAGAACCTGTGTACCTGTTGCTTTAATAAACTGCACCATTCATTAATCTAGCCATGATAGTTCTCATTGAATGCAACCAAACTCTTTCAGTGTGGCCATGGTAGTTCACGGAACACGACCAGGCTGAAAGGTATGTCGCGTTATTTGTGCATCTGTAATCGTGATAGTTCAGTACACTGAACGCAACCGGACTTACAATGACAAATTGGGCATCATGCTGAAGTACTTTAACCCTTTAACACAACAGCATGGGATCAAACTACTGCAACAGCAGTGTTTCCAGGTGCTGTGTTCCCTTCTCAGCCCCTGCTCCTCTTCTTGAGACCGTGACCCATGCAGCAAAAGAAGTGAATGCGTGGCCATATCTCTGTCCAGATATACTTCAGGGAACAAGTCTGTATCTTGCAAGACTATTAACATGGCCAACTCAGACACAGGGACAGAGCCACTTCTGCTGTCCCTACTGCAAGAGAACAGGAAGATCTGACAGAGGAATGGGACAGACACATACAAACAGTGGCATCTGAGGCCACTGAAGGAAGCTACCTGCATCTGACTGTCTTTCTGGGGCTGGTATCTCTCTGCACTGTAGTCTAGAGTATAACAGAACACCTTTTTTCCCCATTCCTGCCCTGCTTTCAGGCCTCTAAAGTCCCAGCCCTTATTGCCTAGACTGCCAATCACTGCTCTCTCCAGGAACTGGCCTCACTCCTTATGCTTCTGCACAGAGAGGTACCAGCATGTTTTCCCCTGTTCTCTGTACACCCATCTCCAGATGCCAACTACTGACTCAGGCAAGGAGGTCTGCACTTGCTCCTGAATATCCCTGAGGCAAACCAGAACAAAAACGATTCCTTAGCAATTAGGGCCAATCATTTCAGTCACCTACAGTTCTGTGTTAACAAGCTATTTTGCTTTTTCTGGCTTATTCAGATACTATAAGATGAATTTGTATTAATTAACGAATTGCACAGTTGGGCAAAACATTTAATTTTAATGTCATTTAATGTTATTTAGTTCCCAGCATTGAGCTTCAGTGCTAACACAGAGCAAACAGCCTGTGCTGTTCAGCTTCCTGAAGGTACGTTACCAATAGGCACACTGACGTTGCCTCAAGTTAGGGACGGGCTAAAGTATCATGCTGAGTCAAGGGCATTCTAGATGTAAGCCCGTAACGGGCAGAAGGAGACTCTGCTAAGTGATAGCGAACAAAACCTTTAATTGCTACATAATAGGTATTATGGGCTTCTAGTAATGTGAAATGCCAAATGACCGAGTTCAATTGTAGTAGCATTACTCCGAGTTTCATCTGTCACTACTCTGAGTTTCATCTGTCAAACATGAACGTGGAAATTTAACAACCAGTGTTCAAAGCACGTGGGAACAGGAGGACAGACATAGGTTGGGAGCACAGCTTGGGACTGACCCCTGTGCCTGTCAGCAACGTAACATCAAGCCAGGTAGGACAGATAACTCCTTCTGACCCTTTCCATTCCTTCTTACGGCTTGCTCCTGTTCTCGTGTTGTGAAACAACTGTCACAGTCCCCATGCACGCTTCCCGTCAGGCGTGATCACGTACAGGCAGTTCAAGCCACAGTACCAACTCACGCTTAGTCCTGGCAGTGTCTGAATGCTACCTATTCTGGGCAGACTGTGGCTGCAGCATGAAGGAGAGGATGTGACAACAGCCTGTCAGAAGGCTTTGCTGCTGCTCTTACAGTACTGCCCCGCATACTGTTAGAGACATAAAATGCTTGCTTGTGAGAGGTACAATAACAACCATACCTTGTATGGTACCGACTCCACCTTTGGCTTCTTAACCGGAGTGTGCTGTAGAGTGTCTTTTTTATCTGATAAAACTGAATTTAAAAAAAAAAAAAAAAAGAAAAACAAAGTCATGGTTCTTTTCCCTTCAAAAAACTCGTAATCCACTTATATTTGACTGACAGTTAAGACATGGCTTTCTTTATTATAAATCATATAGATTTTAAAGACTAGTTTTGGACAATCAACACCTAAGACTTTGTTGTGCAGATACAGACAAAATAGGAAATATTCTTACAGGGCAGTTCTCTTTTTGTAGTGTTTTTCTTCCTTCTGATTGGAAACTCATCAATTTTTAGTTCACCGTCATCTGACACATATTCATATTCATCCCGTACAGGTTTTGCTTTGTCTTCTTTAAAATTCTGCAGTGATCCAAACACACTGGTATTCAGCTGGGTTTTGACTCCCTTTGAACTGAAAAAAAAAACAACATTACAAATCAGTAACAACACTCTGACTGGAAAACATTTTGTGAATTGACAGAGAGGAAGACAATGAGTATCTTTATGGAGAAATCTCAGTCAACTTGAATACTGTCAGAGGTGCCACAGCAATTCAAATAATTTCACAAACACATTTCTGAACCTACAATCTGTATCTCAAAATATGATGCTAACTAGAATGGCCTTGGCTGGCTTCAAATAAGCACTGTATTATTTAAAGCTGTCTCAAAGTATATCATGATATGCATAATGCACGCACAGCATGGAATTTTGGTATGCAGAGATCATTTAACAGTTTGTTAAAAATGTACCCTGAATAGGATCTGCCCCAAAACCACTTAATATAACTCAACTAGTAAGAACCTGAAGTGCCAAAACATGAGACACTGCCTGAATACTGAAGACACTATTCTCAAGCAAACTACCAGCCTCAAAGATAGGTCTTTGCTGGTACAGCAAATTAAGCCGGGTTCTAGGTAAAATCAAGTTCTAGAGCAAAGAACTTTTTGCATAAGTGTTATTTCCTACATTGACCAGAAAGGCAGATTTTCACCTTCTTGTGTAAAAAACCATAAATAATGAATTTAATCTGCTTTTTTAGTTGATGTGTATTGTTGTATTTTTTACTTACCCAAGTAACTTCTTATTAGAGAAAGAGAATGTAAATTTGTTGTCCTTATTTCCTGATAATGGCGTCTTTTCTGATTTGTGTTCCTCTTCCATTTTTAGAAGTGAATCAGGTTTACTGTTCTGAAAGGCCAAAGTCCCAAACCAAAACAATAAAATCAGTTAAATGAGCTGTTGATATTTCAGATTCCTAGGTGACGTCAGAGAATCCATTGATCCATATGCAGAGAAAAATATGTTCCCCCAAATGTGGTAACAGAGGATTCTACTCTTCCATAGACTAACATGGGTTTTAGTTCAGGCACTCGTCCCCATTCAAGGAGCACTTCAGCACCAGTTTAAGCAGTGCCTGCCACAAACACGATGCCAAATTTAAATATTGCTCTCTTAAATTAGTACGGACTGAGGTAAAATACTAAACACACGTTTTGTGAATCAGAGCACAGGCTAAGCACGCAGCTCAGCGGCATCGTGCCTGTGGGGCTAAGGACAGAATCTAGCACAGTGCCTGTTACCTTGCAAATACGACTGCGTTTTATTCCTAGGCTCCCCTTGCCTCCTTCACACCTTCAGAAAAGCTTGAATTATGAATTTAATAATTTAATATCAATGTCATTCCATGCAACAGAAGCCTGTCATTATTTTTTAAGCATCACCTTAATACTCTCCTCAGCGGTACTGGCTGCAGAATTATTTGGTACATACTGATCTAATCACATTAACCATGACTTTTTTTAACACAAAAAATTTAGATGTCTCTAATGTTAATGATTCATGATTCTAAGTAGTTTTACCACAGCAGAAAGCAGGTACTTTTTTGTTTGTTTGCTTTGGGGAATTTGTTTGCACCTTTGTCATTAGAAGTTCACAAAGCAGGCAAAATTCAGACAGATATTTCTGTGAGAAAGCCTAGTGTCACCCTGTTTTAAACGGTACCTGGAGAAAAAATGTATTATTCTACAAATGAATTTTACTCACCCTACATTAGCCCTCAAGGAAGGCAACCTTTTAATTCATGTGGCATAATTCAGATTTCATCAACTCTACTTTTATGCTATCATCAGTTATTGATTTCTCTGGAACTACTCCAGACTTAAAGTAGTATGACCACGTTAAAGTAAGAATCACAAAAGAGATCAGCACTGAAAAATCTCACTATTAACAGTGTTCCCACTTGCTTCACCAAGGATGAAGATGGACAATTCAGCACATACTTTTGAAGAATCCACCCCCCCCTTCCTTTATCAGTGATTACTTGATTATTTTCTGCTCAAAATTTTTTCTTTGGGAACTGAAAATTGGTGCCTCGTACTCTCTGCTTAGGAAGACCCATGAACGTTTCTCCACCCTTGACTCATCACTATGTGGCAGAATCAGCAGCAGAATTTAACAGGAGACATTACCTTATATTTCCATTTGGCTTCTGTTTTGCTTTTATTTTGCTCTCGAACTTCAAATTTCTCCACCTCATTCTGCTTACTAGCAGTTTCCTTATTGGGAACACTTAAAACATTCTTTGCAGCCTGGGGAAAAAGTCAGCATGTACTCTTAATGAGGATGGAGTGCTGGCACGTTACAGAAACCCATTTTTTATCTGGAATATAACATGGTATGTTTTTGAAAACTCCTCTTCCGATTCATTCTTTTTGAACCCAAATATGAGATTCAATCAAATATTGCTGCTTCAAAGAATGCAGAAGACGAGCTGCATTTCTCCTTGATATACCAACATACACGAGTACTGTAAAAACATGCTCATCTCCCTGCCTATTGCTCCACAGACAGGTTTTGCAAACTGCATACAAACTATGAGGAAATTCAGAAGCATTTTAGAAAAGACTTATGGATACTTTTTAACAAATAGCGTACAATACATTACTCTGTCAGTGCCTCAATGCCAATCCTGGCCCCTACAGAAGTCAGCAGCAAAATTCACGTCGAATTAAAGGACATCAAAATGAAACTTGTCCTACATGGGCAAAAATGGAAGCAAACTATTGTTTTATCTTCAATCACTCATTCTAGAGCAAAATCTTATGCAAATAAGATCCTTTAGAAATGAGGCCCTTCATCTTTGATAACTGATTATGAAAATGCACACGAGTGCTAATAACACTTGAAATAAGAATATAATAGTTCTAGGGGCAAAAAAAAAAAAAGCCATTAGAAAATGTCTTTTAATTTTCATCTCACCTCAGTTTGGGCAGACAACTGTCACAGTTTGCCAGACTCAGCTTGAATCAAAAGGTTTCTTCGAGGCTCCATATCAAATGAATAACCAAGCAAACAGGCAAATCAAACCGAACACTCAGGTAAAAAAAGGGTGATAAGCTAGCAGTTACAAAACTTTCATGTACTCCAGTGGAGACAGGGTTTCACACTGTCTTCCTTAAGTTATTCTTTTTCATGAGCCCTAAGGGTGATTTTATCCCTATTATGGCGAGAGAACACGGAGAAGTTAAAATATGACCCACCTTCCCCTTCTTTGGCGTCTCGATCTTTGTCAAAGCCTCCTTCGTGTGTGCCTCCAGCAAGTCGAGATTCGGGATGGCTGGCGGTGGACTCTCTTTTGCCTTCTTTCCTTTCTTTTTTCCTTCTCCCTTAACTTTTGGTGTTTTGGGAGGCTTAGGAGGCTTGGGTGGCTTGGGAGGTTTTGGGGGTTTGGATGGCTTGAGTTGTTTGGGGGTTTTCACAGTTTTGGGAGGCTTTTTTTTAGGGAGTTTTTCTACAGGTGGCGGGGGAGGCATCACTTGGACGGGTGATGGTGCCTCCTCCTTCTCCACAGGACAGGTCTCCTCAGCATTTGTGTTGGCACTCGTGTCTGCTTTGCTGGCTTTCGAAGCGTTCTGCAGTTCAGCACAAAATGGGAAGGCATTCAGACTCACCTGTCTCACGTTAGATATTCACCTGCCCCCTCCCTTCCTTGGGGAAACAAACCCCAAAGATCCCCCCTTCAATAAAGGGGTAACTGCGTTCATGGATCAGGCTGGCCAGGGAACGAAGACCACACCACATGCCACGGTAACGGCCTGCTCACCACTAATTCCCGCCCCCACGTTGCTCAAGCACAAGTTTGGCCTGGAGAAACTCCAGATACCATTAGGTAGGACTGTTAAAGGGACTGCCCATACAAACAAAGGTGTAAAATGAATGGTCTTTTGTTTAAAATGTTAATCAGCTTGAGCACAAACCATTTCCATTTAATTCAGATGTGACAAATGTAGCAGAATCTTATTTCATGACCTCAGGAAAAATAAGCAGTGAAATAGCTGCCCAATTAAAATTAACACTGTCTAACTAATTAAAAAGAAATTATTTTCTGCTTAACTTGCCATTCTGACAACCAGAAAACTTATACACTACATCAAAGAGGATAAAAGAACAAGATAGATTTCAATTTTGAGGCCTTTGGATATAGTTAGATGGGAGGTGGAATGTAACGTAATGTCTTCTTAAAACAACTGAACTAGCTATTGTCACCTTGCACTGTCACACATCTCCAGTAAGTGAAGTATGATACCAGACTAAATGGATGATACCTCCATGCAACCTCCTTTTTTGTTTTTTTGGGGGTTAGGGGTTTTTTTTGGGGGGGGGGGGCGGTGGTGGTGGTGGTGTTATAATTATTATCGCATTTGCTATAGTAACTCTGCCTAGAAGCCAGCCAAGAGCAAGGCCTCCTATTGGGACAATGTACAGAGTAACAGTCCCAAGCTCAGACAGTATCATAGACGAGACCAATGAACATAAGGAAAAGGAGATACTACATAGGGAGCAAGATCATGGGGATGGCAACAGTGTTCTTTGAGTTCTATCATACTTTTGGGTAGGCAGTAGCTAAAGTGAAAGAGAAAAAAAGGCTGGAGAGGGGAGTGTGGCCAGTCCAGCTAGGAGAAGGTGGAGGAGGAAGGATGCAGGACAGGCAGACACAGCATAAATCCAAGGAGAAAGCAAACAGGAGCCCAGAACATGTGGCGAGTCAGCCACAGCCGAGTCCTGAGCAGTCCCTCTACTGCGAAACCTCACATGAATTCTTTTAATGAAGAGAGTGAGGGAAAAAAAAGATTCATTTATTTCAATTCATCCATTTTTAGCCCAGATTATTAAAAGACCCACAATATAGTTAATATTATGAAAAGAGCACAAACCTCACTTAATCTTATTTCTTTGGCAAGGTCCTTGATAAGTTGTGCTGGTTTGAAGTTTTCCGGTAGCTCATCTTCATGCTCTGCTAATGCCTAAAACACAACAAAGCCAGACTGCTGTTTCTGTACTTGGTTTTGGCAAAAATATAAAAATCTTTCCTATGTACTGAAATCAATACTGACTGCATCAGTAGTCCACATAAGGAAAAAACCCACTTTTTTCCCCCTTCTGGATGTTATTGCAAATAGTGGTCCTGAGAGAACAACAGCGTCACTAGTCTTTTTCAGATATTACTGCATTTTCACAACTGTAACATCACTTTGCTCACCCCCTTATATGAGATTCTGTGAGAAACTCCTTTTCTACACCTACAAGGAGAGATTGCCTTAGGCTGGTCTCTTCAATGAGTAGAATAGGCATACACCTTGTCAGCAGAGTGGTTTGGGAGCTCCCTGACAGGACTAACATTTGCATTCTCCTGTCATGTTGTAATATTCAAAGTCCAACTCTACCTAAATGCCAGCGCACACTGACTTCCTTTGACCCAGTACTTCCCATCTGCATGGCAAGGGGAAAAATAAACAGAGTGACATGGAGAAGAGAGCTTCCTCACCAGTCAGTCCTTCGACGGGAAACCAGGGAGCAATCCTGAAGTCAGGCTCAAGCACTGTCTTTTTGCAGTAGGGAGCAGCCAAGTCCCTGACTACATTTAAATCTGGAACGGCCACCTAACTGACCTAACCGTGTACGCAACATTGTGTACTCAGCTGCTCATCTCTTCTTAAAATGTCTGACAATCTTAAAGCTGCTAGTTCCCCTGTTCACGTTTTATGATTGAATGGCCTCTCTCCTGCAGCTAATTTCCCAAAACTTTAGGAGCGACACATGCAAGACTAACACTTCTGAAATGACTGTAGCAGGAAATTCAGGCTGCAAATCCCTTTAAGCCTTCTCTCCAACCAATATGTATTTCCCGGCTCAGTTAATGTGTTGATTTGCAGGAACTGGGCACCTTGTGCACTCAAAAATGCAGGCGTTGTTCTAGGCCCCGCTTGCACACACAACCTCTGCTTAATTGACTTGGCACGTGAAAATGCTCCGTCAGGGAGAACATTCATTCAGTATCCTTTTGGCTGTGTGCAGAAATGACTTTTTTAAAATCCAGTGGTACCTTTTTTTCTGCTGACTCCTCACGTGGCACTATAAAATCCCAGCTATCGCCCTCCTTCCACGTTCTCCCACTCCCTTCTCTTTGAGATTTTAGAATTAGCTGTTTTGCTAGGGTGATATTACTTGTTCTAGCATTTGCTCTCTGTTCCAGCGACTGACAAACCTGACAAACACACAGTATTAAAACAGGCTGCTTCTCCTACCTGTTTTTTAGTCCATGACCTGAAAGCACCATTAAGAATTTTTGCTCCTTGGAGTAAATGAGCAGGAGGTTGTTGCCCAGCTTTATGCAAACCTAAGTAGAGGAAAAAACCAATGCCATTCAAACACAGATACCTAAAGTTGTTTTACATCAAGTCTTTAATTTGAAAAAGTTTAACTGTAAAAGTTAACTCTGAAAGTTGGTCACCACAAATGAAACCCTATTATAACTTGATGAAAATAAGGAGTATATTTACTGTGTCATAAATCCAACTCAGCCTTCCTACACTGTGCTCCTGTAAGTTATGTCTACACTGGCAATCCTTCCGGTTCCCTTCTTGGTCCCATACTCAAGCTAGCTTCCATGTTCAAACATCCTAGGCTGTGGGAATAAAAAGGTACCGTCAGCAGTTCTTTTATTCTGACTGAAAAAGCAAGTACCAACAGTGGAAACAAAGGTTATACTGGGCAAAGCATTTCACTTCTGCGTGAGTACAAGCTTGCCTAAACTTTTCCCCTCGTTACAGTTTTTGTTGAGTCGGTCACAAGGGGCCCCCTTCCAGGTGACACTCAGAGGTACCCCTCACCTTGCCTATTAATTAGACACATTTTTCTCGTTATAAAAGGATCTGGTGGGTATCTGTAGGCGCGTTCTGTAGTAAGAGAAATAGAGGCAAAGAGCTAAGCGAGCCCAAATCTGTAAAGAACATACACACATGGATGTTTGGATCAACGCTGAAGGAATCTGATTTAGAAGATTTTGAATTTCACAGAAACCTTTGCTTTAATTCTCAGTGCTCCTGCTGGCCACACATCTGATGTTCCTGTGGCCCTGTGCATATGTGACCTGTCCACGTACTTCAACCAGGATCAGCAGAATGATGGGAGAAGGAAGCATTACTCTATGTCTCAGGCTGAGAGAGCATGTAGTTCATTGGGTTAAAACAGGGAATGAATCCAGATCTGACAGGCAACTAAAAACTGTTACAACATTATTTGCCTCTCAGGTGACTTAAATGCATTTTACAAAGAAGATGAAACCTTCCCTTAGGCATAGGTAGGAGGGACAGTTAAGGTACTTCCTAGAGCGAGACGGCAGGATATTAAGGGGAGAGCTGGACCAGACCAGCACGTTCTGCTAGTACGTTAAAAGTAGTTTTCAAATACTAACAAGACTGATTTTGGCCACCTGTCCATCTTCTATGTGACACACCAGCAGAAATTAAGAGGAACTATTTTCAGGCCCCCAAAGCTAAGCAATTAAGTCAGGCAAAGAAATGCAGTTTTACCTTTGAATGTCTCTAGCAGATGCTTTCCCATATACCAACATGCAGTTTCGAAGTTTGGAAACTGGGTCAGACTGACAATTTTCAATCGTCTTTCTACTTCATATGCCCTGTAACACAAAGCCACATGAACTTAAAGCATAGCAGGTCACAAGTATGTCGCGCAGTGACAAGCGTGGCTCATAAATGCCTGAGGTTCATTTTGCAGTGCTTCATTTCTTTGTGCTGCTACCACGTATTCTGGCATCAGACCAAAAGCAAAACAAAAATAACACTAGTAAGAAACTGTGCGATACAGATGTAAGTTTTATTGCATTATTTGTCCAGCGTCAGAAAAGAACTACTTGTATTGTCTCACACTGGGCAAAGAGCCCAGCTAAGCAGGTGGGGGCTTATCCAGAAGGCGAACGGCATGTTCGAGGGTAAAACTCCTGACAGTTTTTAACAGTTCTTCCTTCAGGACTTGGCCACATCAATCCCAGCACCTCACATATCCTTCCATGTGCTATGCAATAGGTGTAAAGACAGCTTGGAATAACTCAGCATGGGAGAACACGGTTGAAGGGGACAAATGTGGGTACACCTCCCAGAATTGCCCAGTAGAGCCACATCAATGTTACCACAAATGTAGGCTAATTAATAGGAGAGAGGATGGCCAATTTATTAAAAAATGACTCTCTACCTAACTTTAGATTTTCAAGACAGATTACCTCATCTGCATTTCAACACTTAGACTATGTAGAAAATGTCCTGCAAAGGCCAGGCAGTCTACAGGTGTTAGAGTTGCATAAATCCAACCTAAAAGAGAAAGAGAAGAGTCCTGAGGATGAAATCTGGAATGACAGTAACAAAGACTTTGTTCACAACATGATGTTTATACTTCACTTAGCAACCTAATTCCTAGGTACCAAGACAGCTCTTCAGCCCAAGTCAGCACCAGAACCACATACTCCTGAACAAAGTTGCATCTGGCCCCTTGTTTCTTCTGCACGATAAAGGCCCAGCCCAGGAAGGTGCTACAGACCTGTGACTCCCAGTCCCAGGACTACCTTCAACGGTGGCACACGGTGAAAGGGGACGTACTGCTCACACTGACACTACTTTCTTGTTGCAGCAAAAAGCAGCAACAGCTACATAATGGTAGCTGCTTTCACATCACCATAAAAATTTGTGACAGCTCCCGACACTGACTTTATTGTAGCATCAGGAACAGGTGTTTTCCAAACATTTATTTTCATACAAAAATCTACTTAAATTAGTGAATCTCTATAAATTGCTCGGTGTTTATTCCACCATCTGCTTCACATATGGTTCCGAGAGAAATACCTACTTCCCGCTTTTTACAGTCAAAGTAAAATTCAAGTCTGTAAACACACACAGAAAAATGGCGCAGTGGATGCTGTCTCCAAAACACCAAGTACCCCTGCTGTTACGTACTCATGCCACCTCGAAGCCTCAACTCAGATTATAGATCGAGTGGGCAGTGCATCATTTAAAGGTACACAGAGGGAGAGAAAATCCCTGTCCCAAAGAAATTACAGTTTCAACAGGTACAGGGAGTGCTGGAAACAGCAATGCAAATGAGGAAGTAATTGTTCATGGCAAGAGGAAGGTGAGGGACAGGAGCAGGAGTAGAACTGCGTTCACTTAAAACTCTGCACTATCTTCTGATCAACTCCCTATCCTTATGAAGATCCTCCCAGGAACTGAAGAAAACAAAATCCACCATGCCTAACCTGCAGTGAAAGCCCGAGTTTATCAAGTAACCCATAAAAATCTGTGACACCCAAGTCTTCAGCCTCATGTGAAACCATAAATGCCCACTCACACTCGTGAAGGCACCTATAGTTCCTCAGTGTCACAGGGAATCAATGACCGTGAAAAGGATTTTGTGGGGAGTCACAGTCAGAAAGTAATTCAATGTGAATTCTCTGCTAAGATGATAAAAAGCACCAATGTCAAGGTCGGCTATAGAGAGAGAACTCATGAGTTACTGCAACCCAGACAGACCAAGAGTGGAACACTCTACCTACTAGTTGTATTTTTAAAAGGCTGCTAAAATACTGATAGAAAGCAGTAAAAGTTCTGAATTTTTTTTTTTTGTAAGCATATGAAATTATACTTCTACTGAGAATTAGACTTCATAGTTTGTCAGAGAAAGTCGTCAAATCACACCCCTCTAGCATTTTGGACATGCCATTTCAGCATCTTTAAAATCAGCAGGAAACCTCACCTGCAACCGCCTGCTCACCTGATGGAATGAAGAGTGTCTGTCCTTGTTTAACTGTGCATTTGTAACATTTATCTACTTGGTCTGCAAAAAACATCTCACTGTGGTTTGCTGCCGATTGCCAGCGTTCGTAAAGAGAAATATTTGCAGAGGCTGGTTTGATGAGATAAAATATCTTTTCCCCCTGAATTAGAAAATATAAAATTAGCAACAAGCAGCCGAACCAAACAATGCTGCACTGGCAGAGATACACAGACAGAGACAAATATTTATCTAAATATATACATAACATTACATATTTTAACACTATTTAAATAAAATTTACTAGTCAGCTTTGTACAGAATGGCTAAAATAATTAAATCACTAGCTGACCACATGGGCTCAGATTTGTGGGAGTGATGGTGCAAAAAGTTTACAGAGCCAGGTTCCATTACCCTGCAAAAGCAGATCATGGTATCTTTCAGGCCTTAGGTGACGTATGTGCAGAAGGCACTAAACAAATATTAAAATCCTAATACAGTGAAAATACACAGACAACTTCTATGCGCCAAGTGGCTTCCTCGCTCAGTAGTCCCTGGCACTGCAGAGAGCGTACCTGTTTACAGCAGTTAAGGCTCTGCGTATTACTTATGGATACGACAGGACCGTGGAGAAAAAAACCTGAGCCCTGAATTTTTGAGAGAATTTTAGGATTGTCTTCGCATATAAAATTTAGTTCGTTACTAGATACACTGCAAAAACATGACCCCTCACCTTCAGCACATGGTACCATGCAGAAGCTCCTCCCGAATCTATGTGGAAATCTGTGTAGCTGTCCTTCACACAGATCAGGCAGTACTTAGTAACTTTTGGTTTAGCCAGAAGAGCATCATCAGGCCAATAGTTTTCCACCCAGGACAACTTCTTAACTATATCTGGAGGCTCGACAAAACTGGACATCCTTTACAGAGAGAATTGAAAACAAACATGCACCTTTTTGAAAAAGAGCACAAGGACCCTGATACAACAAAAAGCGAGGTGTGACTCTTAATACTTGCATGGCAATCTGTAGCAGCTCCTTACGTGTCAGCGGAGCTGCTCTTCATTCAGAAAATTTGTGAAAACTGTTTACAGACAGAGTTTTAAGGCTTTTTAACTATGATGACTTAGCAACAATCTTTTGACTTCTTTCAGTAGCAGTATTTATGATCAAGTATAGGCTGTCTGTATTTTTCCAGTCCCTGTCTCTTGCCATGTCGGCTCAGTTACCAATAGCGCTGTTATCAGAGTCACTTTTCCAGCCCCCTTCAGAAGAGAAAGTGAAATGTGTGCACTCTCACATAAATGGTCTGGCGCAAATCTTAAAAATTTGCAAGTTAAGCGTAATACTAAAAATCCTAATAACAGTAACATTAATACTTAAGTACTAAAAGGTCTTGATCTGATGCTGAAAATCACAGTGCTCTTTTTACTTAAACTGACTAAATTACATTAGAAGCTCAGAAGAAGGAAAAAGTCTAATTTGGGTTGATAATGTGAAAGTATATAAAATATATCACATATAGTAATTACTTAATTTATACAAATGAATGTATTTATTTACATTGAGCATATATTCTATATAATTATTTATACAATTTATATATTATGTTTATATTAAATATATACTATATACTATAAATCACAGCTAAGATGACGTAGTGGTGTGATAAACAAGTATGAAAAGTGTTTCATCCCACAATGCGCTAAATTTTATATCAAAGTAGTCCAAAATTTGGACTAGTATTTGCAGGGGGTGGAGGGTCACTGTTGGACGCTCTAAAATATCACGTCAGTAAGAGTATCTGCACTTCAAACTAAAATTAAATGCTCCCATGTGTCATTTATGCTCACTGTCAAACACTGTTAACAATAGCTCCATTTAAAATGGCAGGGAAAGATGGAGCAGTGCATTCAATTAAAGTGTCACTGTCTATGTTAAGAAATAAAATATTTGCTAGTTAATGTCTAAATTAGCAGCATATGAGTGACAGCTCCAGCAGTCCTTCAGAACAAAAGACCTCCCGTTATTCTGGGATAATGGCAGAAAGCTGAAAAAATCTCAGCTGAAGATACTGGTAATCTTTGAAGCCTGTAATTACTCAAGATGCTTTCTGCAGAAATGGGTGTGCACTGCTGAACACTAACTACAGGGCTAAAGGTAATGGCTTTAAAAAAATGAGCTTACAATTATTCATCAGCCTTCCTTTTTAAGGCTACTTTTAAGTCTTGTCGCTGAAATGGCATGCTCCCCAAAACAATCATTCTTTATTTTTACATTGACACTCATCATCTTCTGTGTAGCGTTGTATATAAAGGAATCTTTTCCTTCTCTGACGCTTCCGTTCCAGGAGTACTAGCTACCCAGAAGGACTACAAGAACTGTAAAAATGAGCTGCACGGTTGCATGAAGTTCAATACAGTATAGATGCATCTGCCCACTTCTGGAATAAAAGCCCCGCTCAGGTGATGAATACAGCTATATAAAGCAGAAAGCAATAACCTGAACTTTTAGGCATTTACATCAGCTAATTATTCTGTATATAAAACGTAATATAAAACATGAGAAGAGTAGTAGGCTTCCTGTCGCTGAGGAATGGTGATACTCACGTAGCCAGCACCATTACCTCTGGCTCACTGCATCACTAAAGCACCTCAGCCTCAAGCTCAGAGCTGATCTGTACCATCACACCCCGCAACTTTCCATCGAGAAGTCAGCAGTGCTCTGGCTCTGAACTGCCGTCATATAGATTACAAGTTAACTCACAAAAGCACTGAAACAAAAACTGTAACACATGGTACAGGATTACAAAATTACAATAATTTCAAACTTACTCTCATTCAAGGCCAGCGATGTGTTATGCTATACATAAAGCCACACCTCATCTATTTACTCACTCTCCGCTACTTTAAATGGAAGAATTCAGTAAGCAATATATGATGCACTCAAACCCGCGCTATACAAGTAGGATGCTCACTGCTGTACAAGGCATTTTAAAAAAGAACGCTCTGAGGAGATCACCATGTTTCGAGATCACCTTAAGCTGGAAGAAGGGCTGTTGTTGCCTTATATCCATCACGATTCCCAACTCACCAGAAAAATAACACAGAATATTAAAACCCAAGATGCCTTATGTTCATATTCTCACACACACAGTGTTATCATACCTCCATGGTCTTCTCTGTCCTCCTTTCTTTGGTCTTACTGGTATTTATCAAGCTGCATCTAAGTACCTAAGATCATTCTAGGAACATACTACGTTATCATTCACCACCAGGACAAGGCAGAGAATTTGCTCCTGGAGCATTAAGTTATCTTCTAGTATATAGCTGCACTGGACTAACTGTACCTATACTTCTGGAGTTAAAGTAAAACTGAAAGGTACCCAAACGTTCTGTTCTGATAGGTGACTGCTGATGGCACGTGAACGCTGAGGATATGCAGGCATGAATCACCATGACAAACACTGGCCCATTTAGCCCGCCATGTACCATCCTCCTCATACAGCAAATAGCACCTTCGTTCCCATGCTTTGCCTGAACTGGCTGTACACGGACGATGCAGTGGAGAGTCAGAGCAACAAGAAGCTGCTGTCCCAAGGTTAAATAGCACTTCCGAAAGAGGGGACCACCAGAGACGGGAGAGGCTGTTCAAACTCCCCCAGCTGAACCCTGCCACGTACCCCAGACCCTGCGCGGTGCGGCAGGCTGGACTCTTACCTTGTGTCCGAGAACTCCAGGTTGGTCACATTGAGGACCCTTTTCCTGTTTGTGCTGTAGTAGTAATCCACAAATTCCTTGAGCTTCATCTTGCAGTCCTTCTGCTTGGTGACATCGGTGACATCAACACTCCTCTCTGGTCCTACAAATTAATTCAATGAAAAAGAGAGACTGAAGGGCAGTCTGACTTGCCCCGTTTGTATGCATGGGGGTGAGTTAACATTGCGAGAAACACCTCAATCTTTTGATTTTCTGATCTTCTTACCCTTTGTATCTCCCCTGTTGTTCATGTATGTATAGACATATACACATATGCATAAAAGATGTGTATATATGTAAAATGTGTATGCATAAAATGGTGCTTTTGTATTCATGCCCCTGACATAATAATTTCTGTAGTTTTTATCTTTAAAGGATTAATGTTATTCTGAATCTATTAATTTCATTATGGATTTTATTTGCTTGGTGAAAATTATACGCAAATTCCTGTACATCCACAGAGTAAGCCCTACCCACCACACTGCAAATGTCTTGTGATTGTAGACAAGAGTGTAATACTGTACAGGATATCTTGTCAAACTGATTTTCAAAATTGTAATTTCTCTTATGCTCTATTTTAAATTTTTGCTTACAAAATCTATAATCGAGGAGGAGTTTTGCAGGAAAATTCCCATTTTTTAACATGCTATTTTAGGTGTGCCACAAAAAACTGACTTTTTGTTATTTTACCCAAAATTACACCTATCAAAAATCCATCCCCTCTGTATTAGAGTACAGAGAATAATCTCCTAGTACTTACACGTTTCCTCTGACAGACCTTGGTGGATACAAGTCTCTAGTGTTAATACTAAAAGTATCAGCCAGTTAGTGGAATATTCCTCTGGGCAAACCAGAGAACACATGGAGAAAGTCAGAGCTTTATAAAGAGTGCCCATTTCTAAGCACACTCTCTTATCCTTTCTGGAAGAAAATTTTAATTCAACTTTAATTGGCCATATTTTTCCTCTCTCAGCATTTCATTCATAGCTTTTTTCACATTAGGAGAGGGAAAAAAAATCAATTTGTTTTTTCATGAAATGCCAGAACAGTAATGATGTATTTGGCAGTCTCGCTTGCGGCGTTTTGTCCTCTGCTACTTAATTTACGTTGTTTCTAAAAGACGTTCTAGGCCCAATGTAATAAGCCACAAAACACTGAGGTAAATCCCTGCCTGGGAAATCCCGTTGAAGCGAACTAACCCCATGGAGGTTAGACCAGCGCGTATTTGTGCCATTCGCTTTCAAGTCTGGTGCCAGCTTCAGATTAAACAACCGGTGTTCTTCCCTCCAGCTTCTCACTAGCAGTGCTGTTGGTAGGGTGGATTATTTCAGCTAGAGGCTGAGAGAAAGCCAGCAGATGCATAAGGAGCACCTAGGTCATATAAGAAAATCTGCTAAGTGTAGCAGATGGGCAAGGAAAATATGTTTCCTGTAGAAGCAATGGGATAGAGGTAACGATAAAATCAGGGGTCTTGAATTCTCCTTTATTCTTCTGTTGCAAAAGCAATAGATACAGTCAAGAACAGCAGAGGTTGGCGATAGCACCCTCTGGTTTGGGGACCAGGTCAATGGCCTGGTAAGCAGAGTGCAGGAGGAGGGGGTGGTTAGCAGACTATATAAGGAGGTAAAGGGACCATAAAACGCAGACATTGGAGCTGGAGTCATGGCTCCAAAAGGACGATGCCTTGCCAGAAGACTGGAAGGAGAGAGAACCAGACAGAAAGTGATACAGAGGAGGGACAGAGCGAGAGGGGAGAAGAGATAAGATCACACATGCTAAAGACAGAAGGATGCAGAGACAAGACAAGCGACTTCAGAGCACTCCCATGGCTCCTGGCCAAGGTATGTCTTCCAAGGCGGGATGACGTGATGACTTGTGAGAAGATGCAGTACAATACCCTGCTCAGGTTAGAGAGAGGAGGATGCCGAAATGAATCCAAATGACCAGCAGCAATGAAAATAGCTCTCGCTGACGCCAGTGGCCTGCCTTTGCAGAGTGGGAGTCTCAGTCCAGTAATTCTTTCAATAGAAAGCGGGATGGCAGTAATCAATTAAGACCTGGCCTGAAGAAACTATTTCTTGGTACTACTATGACTGGTTTTTTTAAAGCAGTGTTATGGACTACAGTGCAGTCTGGCTCAGGCTTACTGTCAAGTTGGTACAAGAAAAAAGAGTGAATTAAATGCTAATTACAAGCTACCACTACATAACAAATATTGAAGTCAGCATAGCTCAAGACATAGACAATATTTTAAAATATATTTTACAATTTTTTATACAAATTATGTTGGTTTTTTTTTTTTAAAGCAGTTGAGCTCCAAACAGTACAATGCCACCTGCTTGCCAGGTACCCACCGACGTAGTTTTCGACATCGCTGACGTAGAAGGTGGGTGCAGGTACAGACAAACCCAGACCATCCTTCTTTGGGACGAGGATGGGCTCTGCAAAGCCATTTTCTTCCAAATATTCTGTTGTTAGTTGGCTGCCTGGCACTTTCACAACTATATCTTCAGCACTGAAAAAGTAAACACAGATTCAACGATGAAATGCTTCCACACAGAGTTTGGCATATTCTGCATTTCACTACTGAAAGGAAAAGGTTATGAATTAGCAATTATATGCAAATTAGGTGCATAAGACAAAAGCCAAAAAAACATTTACTGCAAAGAATGCCGGTCATGCTAAAATTGTCCAGAATCAATTCGCTCGAGCCTCATGCACCAACTACTGGAAACTCCTAAAATAACAGCTTACGGCGAAAGACCATTTTCCTCATCTATAGGGATCTGTCGAGTTACCAGTGATCAGTGTTAAAGAAATTAGTGTTAAATGTTCCACTCTAAAGAAGGCAAGACTAAAAGCGTTACATAATCTGAAATAATTGCCCAGGAAATACTTTGCAAATCATTTTTAAGTAGTCAAATAAATTGTTCGGGAAATATTCTGTAAATCATTTTCAAGTCGTGGGAGGGCTTCAAAGGGACTAAGGAAAGGGCAGCCTCATGAGACAACCAGCCATTTGCACGGACAACTCTCAAGGGAAACTCAAGTCCAATTCCTAGATCTTTTCAAGAGTAAAACGCTTTGAATTCCGAGTGAAAAGTGACTGTATATGAAGGACCGTCAGTCCCAAAAGCGCCCTGCCGCCGTGTGTTGTTTGTCAGCCGGGCTCCAAAAACCACCCGGCAGGCCGGGGACACGGCTGCTGGCAGGGGGAACAGAAAACTTCCAGTGTTCACCCCAAAAAGCCCTACCTCCCTGGGCATGCAAGGCTAATACGTGACTGCCCTCTCCTGCAGCAGTTCTGAACTACAGCTCACGTCTTCATACGGTACCAAAACGCGGCGGGAAAGCAGACGAAGCCGCGAGTGCCGCCATGGCAGCCGGCACACTCCAGCCTCATTGCCTTCGCTGCCCCATGAAGCCCAACCCGTGGCAGAGCCCCCGACACCCTTTAGCTGTGGGGGCTCGCCCACACCCTTTGCTGTGGGTGCTGCTCCTTCCACCCCACCACGCAGGGGGCACCCCTCGCCCTGGGCCTGCTCCGGCTGCACCGGTGGGGTTTGAACCCCAGAGAACAAGATGGCCGGATGCCAATAGGGATAAGCTGTAGAAAGCCAGCTTATTTCTGGATCACTCCAGCCACAGTGAATCGGCAGTGGCTGATCAGGCGGCAAATTTCATTAATAATTAATTAAAAGGAACATTCCTCATTTATGTGAGCACTGGCACCGTACACCAGCAACGTGCAAAGAACGAAGCTGGAGATTTTAAGGAGCAAGAAGCAAACCATAATTTACCCCTAAACCTCTGCACTTTCTTTACAGTGCCCATATATATCTCGTGTACTTGTTCAAGTCTGATTTGCTTCTAAATGTGCCACAGAAACTTACACATAGTCATAAAGAGAGATCAGTACCAGAGCATCTAGTAATGATTGTGCCAAAATGAAGAGTCTGGCACCTGCACTGAAGTACGTGAACCATCAGTTTAATTATTATTACTACTGCTATTACTACTCTAATGCTATTTTGGTATTAAATGTTCAGGCGCAGAATGACATTAATTATATTTTTTGCCTTTTTGCTCTCTTCACTGTTCCTTTTAATCCGAGCCTCACCAAGGGACAAACCATGGGTTATAATTTACTGTCGTGTGCTGTGGTTCAGCAACGATGTTTCTGTCTCTGAACTGAGACCCCCTTTTTCTGTTCATCACATTCTGACTGATGAGTGTCGGGGTTTGTTCTGTGAATATCTGCAGATTCCATTCATTTTCTTCAGAAGAGAAAATATCTCAACAAGACTTCGTTTTACTAATGGTGCAAGTGTAGATGTCAGAAGCCTGAATCTTGCAGGCACTCCGTTTGGCCACAGACCCTTCTTTGTCAGAAACTTTAATTTGGCAGCAAGACTTCCTTATCTGCACATTTATGTGAGAAACAAACAAAAAAAATGGAGGTCCGTTTTTTTTTTACAATTTGGGAGTGACTCAGAGATATTGCATATGTGAGTGCAGTCTCAGAGGCTACCTGAGGTTACTGAAATCATTCTGCCTAGGCCTTAAACCTTACTCAAGAAATTAGCTTTGCAACCTGTCAAATTGCTCTATATACAAAAAAAAAAAAAAAAAAAAAAAAGAAAGAAAAAAGCTAAGACAAAAATCTAGCAGGTCCAAATAAAAATAGTCAACCAAGTAAAAATACTGGATCCTGAGTTCAGTAAAACCCATCTGCAAGCGCTGCAAACACTTTGCAGAGGTCTTTTCAGCCTTTTGCTTAATCAGCCTAAGACCAGTATCTGAAATTAAACATGAAATTAAATTCTCTGTAAAAAGGAAGAAGTTTTGTGTTTATCAAGTACACTTTACCAGTCTCCAAGGATTCTTCTAAAATAATTAGTCATTAATAATTAGGGATTTATTTGGTTAAGGCCTACATTAAAGAACCAGAAGAAAATCATCACTCTTACAAATGGCTGTGAAGCAGTCTAATAAAGTGTGGAACATGTCACCTAACAATTAGCACTATTCATTACCCCAAATAAGAGAGCCTTTGTCACTGTAGCAACTGAGGATGTCATTGTTCTTCTTTTCAAGATGGAGACAGACAGACTTCAGCAAAACCATTAGTATTTTTGAGAACTTGGTAATTCTACGCAAAAAATTGGTTAGCTTCTTATGCAAGTGAATGTTGCCGGGGCCAAACATGTTCTTGTTCTTGTCTTCACAAACACTAGCTTCTATGGAAATCTGCAGGAGCTGGGCTCAGCAAAGAGTAGATTTGAATATGGCTGCACACATATAAAAATGGGAAGAGCCTGGGACAACTGCAATAAAACAGTGCTCATTTAAACTTCATCGCTCCGTACTATGTAATGCTTTCAGCAAGGATCATAACCAGCTTCATAGCATACTGGTAATATATGCTTTACCTTAACAGCCCTGTCCACGCGTGCAGCTGAACAACCTACCTTGGAAAAGTACGACTTCGAAGTTCTTTTATAAAGACTTGGCTCCCGTTCTGTACAGGTTTGACCTCTGTCGTCTGTCCAGTATCGTGTTTATGCCAATTTCTTTTCTTTTTCACTGAAAAAGAATGAATTGGACAGTACCATATGTTAAGTAGAAGATAATTAATAAGACATTTGAAGGAAAGACAAACCTCCATTTCATTTCTTATGCGAGCAGAGAAGAGGGAACCCCCACTACGCTGCAACGCAAATTTTAATATTGCTTTCAGTTCACCATTAGACAATTATACTGTAGCCTGAAGATCTATTACACACTGAACAGTGTTCGTTTTGTAACATAAGGGCAACCAGACGGATAATTACTGAGCTGCGCAGCTACCGCAGGCTTTATGCAAACACAGGCTCTGGACATTTTGTACTTGCCAGACTACACACTTACTCTTTATCATAAAACTCTCAGAAAGCCACTTTTCTGCCTTCTCAATATGCAGTATAGATCTTTATGAACATATTCGTCATGAATTACCTTAGTCTAAAGGTCTGTCCAGCAGTGGCAGATTTCACATCAGTTTTGAAGGGCTTTGAATTACCCCCTGCACACAGCATGCACATAAAAGGAAAAAGAAGAAAAAAAACAAAGACGCAAGGGCACCGCAAATGCAATTTTTAGAACTCCTCTTATTCCTAGGTTTTGAAAGGCTTTAAGGTGATGACAGCAGACTGAAGGCCCCTGGACTGTGCTCCCAGTGGGTGACAGACATATAGGCAAGTTCATCATGGAAAAAGGGTCAGCTGGAATAAGCACAAATAAGTAAATCAAATGTCAGTGTAGTTCTGCCTTGCTTCTTTGACAGCCAGATAACGCAGAACGAGAAAAACTGGTTCAGCTTTTTCTCTTAGTCAGCACTGTCTCTCTCAACTGTTCCTACTTCCACAGTCTGTCCGGACACGCTCATTTTGCAGTAAATTATTTTTTGTCCCAACAGTGTATCTGTATCATTTCAAGCCTCCGTTAGTGGAATTTTCGTATGTCACAGCTTTTATTTTTCACCCTCATTTTACATAATGAAACTCAGTATTTTACCCCCAAATCAAGGTCTCTTATGCTTTTCTTGCTGTTCAAAACAGCTAGGGAAGGAACCACACTCCTCAGTAATGCACGGACAGCACTCTTTCCTCGCTCTTTGCACGTGCACATACACACGGATCCACATACTCTCCCACTAAGAAAGGAACCTGGAGGCCACAGCTATAAGACATGAGGTTCGGAAAAAGCTAACTTTGTTTTCCTGACCACAGCCCTGGAATAACTCAAGTGAAAACATCTCCCAATGAATCCATCCCAGGTTTTGCACAAAGCATGTTGGTTTTATTGGTTCCACGCAGCTCTCCAGCCTAGCTGGATATATTCATTAAAGCTGCTAGTTCTTTATCTTAATGACTCTCAGGCTTAGAGTATTAATTCAATGCTCCTGGTAACAAAGGAAACAAGCCCTCCATGAATGCCAAACCTTCCTCCTCACCTTCCCTTTCCAATGACTGCCTCCTCCCCCTTTCAGCACATCTGAACCAACACTGGGACTCTTAGCACAAGTCCCAGTGAAACAGGTGTCACTTGCTGCAGTGCAAATTAAAGAGCTTATCATATTAGCGTGTTCTTTTATTACACTTCAGATAGCACGGAGCGTCGAGAAATAAAAGTGGCAAATCAGTGCTGAATTAAGAAATCCACAGCAACTCTTCAAAAAGCACCGGGGAGGTTATTTCCCTCGGCACCAAGCGCCGGCAGGCGTCCACCTCTCACACCAACCTCTCGGGCAGAGGCAACAAGGATGCCTCTGCCACCAGAACGCTCCCCAGGAGATGCTGACTCCTGCATGGCAGCCAGCCGGCTGCTGTAGTCCATTATACTACATCAAACAATCGACATTTGGCCCATTTTCAGCCATTCGCTTTACGTTTCATCTTTACCATGAATGCCACAGTAAGGATTAAAGGCCCATTAACATGTGCAACAAATACTAGCTTTGGCCAGAAAGGCCACTTTTTCGTAAATGATTACAGGTTTCTTTTTCTGCAGAACTTTCTGATCCAAATTTGACCTTTGGAAAGCATAACCCTGCTCCTTCTACAGAAGACCCTCCAGAAGAAAGCGGGAATATATTTTTATGAAAACTGTATCTCAAAATGAGTAATTCTAGACTTCAAAGGCATACTTACATTATTTCAAATGTATTTGTGAAGAATGGATACCTAGAAGCACCCTGCCAGTTCTCTATTGATTTATATTAAAGGTTGTAACTACGTAGAAACAGTTTCAGCCTGACTTTGGTTTGCTTGCATCTATGTAACTTCACTGATTCTGAAGAACTTCTGATTTTCACTGCTGCAAATGAGACAGCAATCAAACCAAGCATTTCAGATAGTGTTATGAAAATGAGTCAAGTCTGCCTAAACAAAGCTCTTACATTTTATTTAAATGATGTCAGAAAATTTTGTATGAATGTGTATAATTTGTCCCGAAGAGGAGTCCCTACAAATCTCATTAAACCGAAATGGCTTCAAACGTCATATGACAGGAAGCAATCTTCTGAAATAGTAGCCACTAAGCCACATTGGCAAAGTGGAAAAATGTAAGAAGAGGAAAATGATTTTTAAATTTGACATCTGGAAAACATATATTGAGGAATGCATGCTCCAGAAATACACATATATTTTTAAATCCAGACGAGTTGCATAACAGACAATTGGTGTCTGTGTTTCCCTTTGCTAATCTTGCAATAATTAAATCCTACCAGTGAACTACTGGCTCTGGAACAACTCTTACTCGTTTATTACAAAACCGACAGTGCTAGATAACTAGTTTAAACATATACTGTAACAGTTAATAAATAAATGAAAGTGATCATCTCACAGAAGTCCCAGCAGAGCCCAAGTGCCGTGTAGCAGGATGCCCTGCATACAAATGCCTGACAGAATGAATGCATTAAGCCAAGCTGTTCCTGCCTTCATTTCATCAGCCTTTCCTGGCCTGCTGCACTCCGCAAGGAGGGGCTACAGGATAAGAGCCTCATTTTTCAACAAGAACCACGATTCTACAAGTTCCTGGTGAAAATGGCTTTGCAGCTTGAGAATCTGTGGTCTTGCCCTTCACCAAAACTCAAGGTAAGGTTATCAGTAACTAATGCTCAAACGCTCCTGATATTTTTACACTCAACTACTTTGATGATTGGTCTTGTACATCACTGAACTTTCTGCAACGCATTTGAAGGGAGAAAACAAAGCTGTACTGCTGTCCTGCAGAGTGCTATAATGTTCTGTGTTCCTACCACACTGATAACCCCATACACTGATAAGACTCTTAACTAGCAACAGCGCTCCAGCAGCCCTTTCTGCTGTGCTGCACGATCCAGACTGAGGGACGTACTGCCAAGTCGGATTTTTATTTGGATAAAAAGAATTAGATAGCCAAAACCTTCTTAAAGCATCAGAACACTGTCGTCATTTCAACTCTCCTCGTCTTAACTGGTATATTAAACTTGTAATCTTTTTACCGAAACTGCCACTTCTTGAATTCTAAGATTATGCACCACAGTTTTTATAGAATGGATATTTAATTCCTGATAATAGACGTTGCTGCTTCTGGTTTTTTTCCCCTCTCACTGAAAAGTAGGTGCCTTTCATCATTCATAATTCAAAGCAAAATGAAAGAAATCAAAGCATCAGACACACCTCAATGTTGTGCAAAACTCACAGAGGCTAGAAACCCTCTGCTGCTGCTTCTATATTGGGTCAGTAACAGCCTGGGAGTATCTGCAGTCACGGCCCCCTTTTCAACACAATCCATTCTAATACCAAATTGTTCACTTGAAAATGATTTGTGGTTACTTGTTTGACCAAGTTCCAGTGTGTTTGTCAGAAATCTTCCAACAAAACATTAGAAAGGCTGACTCTTTTAAATCAAAACATTTTGTGGGGACATATTGATTTTGTTAAGTCTTTCAGAACAAGTCTCCCAGGGTTTTTTTTGCCAGCTTGCCCGATTTGTGGGTGCTCTGCTTGTGCCACAGTTGTTAGCAGACCATCTGGGAGACAGGAACAGCTGCAGGTCATTCAGGTTTCCAGTTCACATTTGATTTTGAAAAAGCTGAAGTGGAGAAATGATTGCCATTTTTGCCCCCAAAACAACCGTTTCAGACTCCTCTCTTTTCCCCCTAGAAATTTTTTAAACTTTAACTCTTAAGGCAGTGCAGAAATAATTGCTTGATTTTAAAATTACTGAATTTTAACACACCAGAAGTCAGTTTCCAGCCGTCCCTTATTTCACACTAAAAAAGGAACATTATGATCCATTCGGCTCCTGGGAGATGAGCACAGTGCTCTTCCTCTGTCTGTTGCTGTAAGGTTGCAAAGCAGCGAGAACCTCAACATCATTGTTGCTTATTTACAATAAATGGCTTTCAAGCAAAGCATTTCATCTTTTACAGGGATTGGTTTCTTTTCTTTTATTTTATTCCCATTGCATAATAGAAAGAATTTGTGAATTAATCTGACCAAAGCAAACACATCCTACAGTTCTTTCCCAGACTAAACTCCCACTGAGATCAACTGTCACTTTTACTCAGGAGAACTTTTTCCTGTGAAAGAACTGCAAGAATTGGCACCCTCAGTACATCCTACAATTTTGACTGCCACTGAAATCGCAATAGTTTTATATCCAGGCCAAGCATAACATACTGTTTCTTACTCTTCTCACCCAAAGACAAAAACCACCATGCAGTTTCCAAAACTCACCGTATTAGAACTAGCTGTCTCTGTAGGACTTTTCTAGCCCACAGTACTAACTGCCTTCACAATTCTTAATTCTGTGCAAGGAAGGAAGCATCATGTTCATCGCTGGGGACTGCGGACTGGGGACTGGGGACTGAAGCTCTCCAGGTAAGGTGCCTTGCATTAGCTCATACACACCACCTGAGGCCAGGCAGGGAGCTGCACCCAAAGCGACACAATCCAACCCATGGTTTTCTCCCCCTCCAACATCTTTTTTCACCTCGTGGTTTGAATTCTAGTATATACGACACATGACATTTAGGTGTGTCTTTTTGTAATAAGAAAAAAAAAAAAGCTGCTTTTGTTTAAATATACAGGGTCTGCTACGTATCCGAGGACCAGCTGTGCAAATATACTTACAAGTAGACTTTCCGTGGGTTTTCTCACAATTTGGACAATGATAGATGTCGATATCTGGTGCCTCTTCTTCTTCAACACCCACACAGCTGGAATATAGGAAGGCACATATTACATTAGCCTGAGTCCATCTCCAAATATGCAAACATGCAACTAATAATGAGAAAAACCAAACCCCAGTAAGCTGTGCATTTACTATGCAGCTATGCTGACTGCTAACAGCTATATCAAAGCAAAGCTTAGGTGCTTTTTACACTAGTACAGTCAGACTGGATTTTCTGCAGCCTACATTCCTGATGTGGTGCTGAAAAAGGTGTCAGTCAGAGGCCCACTACCAGCTCACTGGGGACTTCCTAATGACAGTGTCCCAAAGAATTTTTTTTTCCCAGGGAGACCATTTTGTATCTACACAGAGTTCTCCAAGCACCATCCCACGTAAACCTAATTAACAAAACACGTTTTCTTTACTAAGCATGTACGGACAGCTGCTAGGTACCAGAGTAGTCTTGGCAAGGTACAGCACATGCAAGACTTACATAGGTTACATCTCTATTACAACATACGAAGACGAGGAGGAAAAGGAGACACATAGCTCACAGCACTTCTGGCTGCCAAGAAGATGGGTTGTATCATGGCAGCTGCTTAGAACACCCACCGAGATTATTTTGGATGGCACAACATATGCAACAATACAGCGCAGCCTGCGGACACGCCACGTGAATGCAATCCAATGGCAGAACACAGCACTGCGGAAAACCAAAACTAAACTGCAAAGGAATGAAGTACCCAAGATAAGAAGTTGTTGCGCAGTCAAAGCGCCAAGCAGCCAGCCAAATAATCAAACTCCAGAATGGCACTGTTCCTTCCAGCGGAGGAAAAGCAAACAGGATCCTGCTCCTGCTTGCTCGGCCTGAAGTAGCCCAGGCTGCAAGGCACGTTTGCAGCACAGAAAAGAAGTTTCAGCTGGGTGCTGTGAGATACAGCCCTCATGTCATGGCTCCATGAGAGCTCAACTAGGCAAGAGGATCCACAAGAGGCAAAAACGGTAGCTGCACTGTAACCACCTGCACAAGCAAGGCTAGATCACACCGCGATAAGAGCGCTCCTGGAGTTTCTCTGCTCCACCACCTGAAATGCCTTCTCAGTGCTCTTCAGTTAGCAGAAAACACCGATGCATCTCTTCTGCCAGAGAAAGGGTTTAGGCACGGGTCATGGCAATGCCACCTCCGTGTATACGGTAGCGTTCAGCCTCCTTGCGTCCTGCGGGCAGTGCGAAGTGGCGGTCAGTGCAGGAAGATGAATTCAGAGTTTTCAGCTGCTGGTTCTGACCCACAGGAAGCAGAGGAGAGGATGTTCGCTCCTCTCCCACAGGCAAGGCAAGAGGGTGGGTCAGTTCTGCCAAGCGACGCACAGAATCTCTCAAACCACTCTCACCGTGTTCAACTCTTTAGGACAAAACCGAAGTGTCCAAAATGACAAACAAGTTAAATACCTAGAGAAATAAATGTAGGTTGGATACACCAGCAGTTACTAAACATGACCTTCTAGATGCAGGAAGGCCCTAAATTCCTGGCTGCTGGCAGACAGGAAGGTGCACGGATAAAGGAAGGATAACGCGTGATCATGCATGCCCACCCCTTCTATCATTTTTTAAGCCCTGCAAGTCACTGCTGCTGTGAACCAGCTACCTGGCTCCATGGAGCTCAGAGCTCTTTTGGTGCCTTTGGTGGGGGGTGTGCACGCGTGTGCATGCACACGGTACACATAAGCACACACACAAACACAGGCATGCTTGGGGCAGGAGGATTAACTGTTAAAATGCACTATGACCCTCTTTGTTTACAAAGGTGGGTTTGAAACCACTTTTGAATCCAAGGCACACAGTGACGTGCAACTGCAGACATCATGATTACAAATCACAGATCTCCTTGCCCTCAGAAAAAAAGCATCAACAAAACCCTTATTGAGTCTGCAACCAAGCTGGAAAAAGCCAAACTAGCCAAGATATGGAAACAAATCTTTTTTGCAACCATTGTAAATGTTTTGTCAAAGTAAGATTCTGCCAGAAACCTCTGTGGATATTTTCATCCTGTTGCAGCTGTCAGTGTGCGTACGGGACCCCGCTCCCTCCAAACCCAAGAGCAGAGGGTGAGAGAAACTCTCGTTTTTGTGAGTTCAGCCTGTGAACAGCCTGGTAAACAGGACATTATTTTGGAACCGTGTAAACACAACTGTAGATTTGGCTGGTATTTTTTTATCAGTTACTTGAAAAAACGCAGAATTATTGAGTCTTCGTGGGCAGACAGCATGGAAAACAGAAAAGTTTGCAGACAGAAGAAATCATCACAACAATCCAGTCCTCAGTGTCAAGTACATACAGGCAGTAAAATACCAGATTAAGCAGTAGAAAAATTAAACAAACCCTGGCAGATTAGAGCAAGCGTAAGAGAATGTAGAGGATTCCTCTGCCCATAAAGCTGCGTCAGCTGCTTATGCCACTGGATTCAGCTTGTTAAGCTTAGTAAAGGTATGGATTAGGCTCTGCACAAGGGCTTGAAAAGTCTATATTTAGCTAAACTAAGGAGATGAGACCCTTGGGCGCTGCCTGGATTGCTACGGGAGGAGGTATGAAAAGCTACTGTACTGGGCAAAGGCTTCAGTGTGGTGGGAGCTATTGTTCTGAGAGCAAGTAAAAATACTTAACTAGAACAAAATGGAAAAGTAAAAATAACTGACCTCAAACTCAAACGGTCCTCTAAAAGATGCAGTCAACTTTTCCAGCTACAACATGGCTTTTGAATAAAGTTTGGCCATTTACAGCTACTCATAGGCAGAAGCTGCCACCCTCACTGCATGTGAAATTGCCAGTACAAACTGCCCAAGAGATCACCCTGTTGGAACACCGCAGGTGATCTTCAACCAAAACATGGAGCAGTTCCAGTCTGTGCCTCTTTTCTCAAGAAACAGAGCTTGACTTGCCAGGTATTTCCACCAGCAGAACTGTTTGTGGGCATCCACACGAATATAGGCATACAAAATTGAATTGCCATAGTTAAAGACAGACTGACAGAGACAACCCCTCGAGGACATTCCTGCCAGAAGAGGAACGAGGATTTCTTGCCAGGGGCATTGGTTTTACGCGGCAAGGTTTTGGCAGCGGGGGCGGGGGGGGGGGGGGGCCCCAGCTCCCCCGCAGTGACCGCCCCGTGGGTTGGTGTCCAGAGCAGTTGGACCCGC
>JAVKLA010000036.1:702590-742425 GCA_034782735.1 Sagittarius serpentarius | reverse complement strand
CCCCCCCCCCCCCCCCCCCCCCCCCCCCCCCCCCCCCCACCAGCGCCGCAGCAGTGACCTCCCCTTGGGTTGGTCTCCAGAGCATTTGCACCTGCGACTGAGAACCAGAAGGAGATTGCCAGCCTTGGCAGAAGTCGGTGCAGAGTCCTGAAGCCGTCTGCCGCCTGATTTACAAATGTATTTTTTCTCAGAGTGGTTAATTAACAATAGAATAGAATCAAAGCATTTCTCCAGCTGAAGAAAACCAAGTCATCTATAGCAGCTGAACAGTGCCATCCTTCCCCTCAACCCCCCAAATTTGAGCACAAATGGTCCTTTGTGTTTTGCATCTTTTTTTTTTTTTTTTCATGAGAACACTCCGCTTTGGTCCCTCCAGTTTCTTTTTTCAGCCCCATTTGCCTGAGAGAAACACAAACATAGAAAAGACTCGAGCCAAGCGTTTGACCCCCTACAACGATCAAACGGGTTTGGATTCAGAGAGCGCAGGATCACAGGCTGCATGCTTGGGAGCAGCCTCCAGCAACGGGCCCTGCTGCAGCCAGCCCCACATTAATCTGTCAATATGAGCCCTGGACGCGTTACCATCGACAGAGAAGAACTGGAAAAAGCTCTCCGTAGCACTTTTGTGTGATTATTCAGACCCGCCGATGAGATAAAAACGGACGCAAGAGGTTCAGCAAAGGAACTGCGAGGCAGTTTGGAAGGCAGAGCTTGCAAAGGGACGGGCAGGGAGCAGAGGGCCGCGCAGCAGGAGGCAGAGCTGCAAGCAGCCTTGCGAACAACAGCAGGAGCAAATTTATTTGCCTCATTTGTACCAGCAGTCCGAGAATCCGTTTCAAAAAGCCCATAGACACCTCAGAACAGTGTGATGACAACCCAGCAAGATCCCGCTCCGCTGCAAGAGCTCACAAATCAAGGAGTGTGGCATTTACACCACGGCAGCCTGTGAAAGAGATCGCTAAACCCATCCTCCTGTTTGCACAGCAAAGGCACCTCAGGGGCACCGGCGATTTCGTACTCGGAGGTGTGCGCGGGTACAAAGTGGGTGTCCTCCAACAAAGTATTTAGGGGTGGATGTCTCTAACTGTCTGTGAATTATCTCCAGCTGCTGCTTTTTAACTGTGTGACAATTAAGGCATTTGGCAGGACCAAAGACATTCTTGGGGAAAGCATCAGCTTCCCAAAGCAGATCAGAAGGAGAAAACTCTTACTTGGTGAAGGGTAAGGAAGCAAGGAAAGAAAACTCTCCCCAGACATCCTGCAAAGCCTCGCGCTCGCTGTCCCGTCGGCGTTAACGCGTGAGAGGCTGCAGCCGCAACGTGCCAGCTGGGAACCGGGGCGGCAGCTGGTGCGGAGGGGAAGGACGCAGGACGCAGGAGCACCAGCCCCGCGGCGGCCGCCCACACTCGCGGCTCTACCGTCGTGCTCATCCACAGAAACCCTGTCCCACCTTTTTGCCCAAATGCAGGAAAGATGGCGTAAGAGATTAATTATTGTGCACCCAAGAACATCTTGTTGGAATGATTTAAAACAACTTAATGGTTGATTTTTAAATGGTATTTAAGTGATTTAACTCAGGTTGAGGCTGTGTAAAACTAATTTGATAATGAGATAAAAGTGAAACATTACTACTGATGCATTTGAATTTTACCAAAACTGTTACAAGAAAAAAATAATAATAATGGAAAGTAAAGCCTTTGATATTGCAGCTGTTTAAGCTGATATATCACACATTTTACAGTGACTTAATGAGAATTAGCACAAACAGAAGCATTTGCAGTTAGAGGCTACAAATTACATTTTTATTAGAAACTCTGCCCTTTGCCACTTTAAAATGAAATTGCTTCTGTATTCACAATGAAGAGATGTTCACATTTCAATATTCTGACAAAGTGAACGACAATTTTTTCATGCAGGCAACAATAATAAAAGGTGCATAAATCGGAACTGTTTTTATAGCATGAATGTTTACGGGGACCCTGATTTGTCACCTTCAGTGAGATGACATTTTAAGTAATTTTAGGAGAAAAATTAACCCACGTAGTATCCATTCTATCAAAACCATGTAATCTCCATTATCAACCATAAGACAAGTACAGAAAAATATAAAAAAATAAAACAACCCAACAAAAGGCTATTTGATGGGAAAGAAAATAGTATCTAGGAATACATAAATAGAGCAGGAGGAAAAATAAGCTAACATCCTAACTTCTGAAAACAAACCGAAGCCATACATTTTATCCGCTCCAGAGGAGCACTCTTCACACACAGCACAAACACGAAATACAAGGTGTTCAGACAGGCAACTGCGTTTCTAAGAAAGGCTGCAAGCCGGCACAGATGGGAATGGCAGTGGCTCCCCAGGATACTCGGCACCGGCATGCTCTTGGGGGGGTGACGCTGCATCCTTTGCTCTTTGCTAAACGGCCACGGACCACGCTGACTTCAGGTGGGAAGGGGCACCCTCACTCCCACCTCACCCCCCTAGTTACAGGTCCCGATTTCTGGAGTGGGGAAAAGCCCGCCTCTCCCTACGTCGCACACTTTATCTGCACAGAAGGTCAGTACAAATTGTACCTTCTTGCAGATGAGGAATTTGTCACGGGCGGGATTGGAGGGGTTTGCTCGGCTTACCAGCAGGCCAACAGCACAGCCCAACACGGGGCACAGGTCTGCAGCGCTCACTGCCGGGTACAGCAGTGCCTGCCACATCCATGGTCAAACGTGTTGTTCAGAATTTGTAACTAGCAAATAAATCACTAGACTAGTTGTTATATTCTGTGTATTTAACTTAAATTCTGTTTTCAACCTTTACCACTTTACCAGAAGCATGCTGAAAAGCTTAGGGAATTTTAACACTGGTAAAAAAAGACACTTCAACTCTTATTCTACACAACCACGTACCTGCTTCTCCTTCTCTCCCTGAATCAGTCCAAATCCAAATAACTTTCATTCCCAGCCACAAACCTGGGATACCAGCATCGCATTAAGTCTCGGAAAGTGGTGATTGATTTCACACTCCTCTTTCTCTTCTCCCGGAGGCTGGCGGTAGTGTCAATGGTCTATAAGCCAGGAGAGCAAAGGGTTGTGCTGATGGGCCCATCTTCCAGCCTGCTGCGGGGTCGGGGGCGGGGGGGATGTCTGGCAGGGGTACGGGCAGCAGGGGTGCTCAGGGCCAGCCGCGGGCTCTCAAGCAGCAAGGGGCTGCTCGACCCCAGCCCAGGAGGACAAAGCATCAAAGCCCCGCGTGGGGCAGCTATCACAGTGCAGAAGAGGTATTCACGGCATTTTTATAAGTAATAAAGGTCATAATTAGTAATTAACCTGAGCTCATCCCTACCCCTTAACAACTGGTATAATTTCTTGATGTGTCATTTATCACACGTTGCACAATAATGCTCTTCCTTAACAACATGTCGTTTGTAAGGAAGATACCCATCCAGTTTCAGAAGCCTCCACCATCTGAAAAAACTATAGGTACTGCAGGAAAATCAGGACTCCCCAGGAGCAGAGACTCACGCTTCACATTTTGATGTTGGGCTAACATTAAGCGACAGCAGTTTCTTGTGTCCACATCAGAGCATCCAGAAATGCAACGGCCAACATTGCGGACACAAGAAATGTTAAGAAAAGACAAAAAAAAAAAAAGGGAAAGAAAGAAGCCATTCCAAGAGCGGTGAGAGGAGCCGGTGCCTTGGATTTGTGTCTCGTGTGCTGTTTTACTGGTGGCTGTTAGAGGGTGAAGTCTGACCAGGGCTCTTCCACGTATGCTCTCCGGTGTCTAAGAAGCAAACAGATGAGCCCTTTCCTAAGCAGAAGGATTTGTCTCATCTAACCAGCCATGTATTTTCACAAAACACACAGGAATTTTTGAGACCTCAAGCCTGCTGTCACATATGGTTCAAGCTAAACAGCGAGTTCAAAAGTCATTTGAGAGAACAGAAAGACACGTCAGTGTCACTTCAGCAGGAGACCCAAGAGCAAGCGATGGTAGGAGAAAACCCGTTGCCGAATTAGGGCCTAAATGAGAGCTACTATTTCACGTCACCTTGCATACGCTCACCCTCAGTGCATGAGAAACATTAATTCAGAGGGAAAGACCTCCTTTCCAAACCAAACTGTATCTGTGTGGTCCCCATTAAGAGCCCAGCAGCTTCAGCAACACGCAAACGTAAAGTCGAGGAAAATCTGCACTATTCATCGGGTTGTTATGACTGTCTTTAATCCCAAGAAAATTACGTAACTTCTTTGACTCAGTTTCTCCACCTGTAAAGCAGTAATATTAATACCTGCCTGATAGCCTCGAAGGCTGCTGTAGTATAATTAACAAACATTTGCTCGGTGCTTTGAAGATGACAATTTCTCCGCAAGTGCTGGGTTGTGCTACCTACACTCAGAGCTTTTGCTTTAGAGATTTGTCTCTACTGCCTGTAAATTCTCCTGTGGGAATTTACAAATAAGTGTTTTCCTCGTGACATTAGCCTTTCCTGGGCTTCACAACTCCAAACATTTTCACACTTGCTTTTTAAAATTAAAATTTACATTTGGGTTTCCGCAATTCTGGGCTCAACGCTGGCACTTGTTTAAAGCAAACACGCTGTGTATTTGAAACAGGACGAATTAGCCTCCTCCAGCTTATAAAAATCCTGAAGGGGCTTCTTTTCTGTTCTACACAATTTTGACCACGTTCCTTCAGTCTGAAGAGGCTGGAGGAAAACCAGGAGAAGGTGCAGGCACTATAGCCTGCGGAGACTGACTCTTGGTGATTTCGTACTGTGTAAGGGATGCTAACTACGGACAAGCAACCTTAGACTGCTCCTTAGAAGGGAAATGCCCACACAGCTATTGCCAGCAGGCTACAAACAAGTACATACAGCGTATACCAGGAATACTCTGCTAACACAGGACACGTATTCAAGTTACTCAGACATCACCCGTGCTTCTGAATAGTTGCCACGCCCATAAAAGCCACAAAATCATACTTGGGGGCTGGAGGCATGACATTAAAAAGTTTTATTCCAGCAAACAGGCACAACACTATCAGTCCTGCAGCTTCCTCCTGGCTTTGTGTTGTTGAAAGCCGGGGCAGGGGGTAACGGCTGTACAATGTGCTCCAGCCCCCCACATGAGGAGGGCATGGAGGGGGCACCAGCCCTGGCCGGCCCCGGGTGTCCAGACGGGATGCGAGGTCAGCGCCAGCACCCCAGAACCAGCCTTTCCCAAGAACCACGTCCAAACTCCGATGAAGAAAAGGGCAGAAACAGGACTGCTGCTGAAATCAGGGACGACTGCAAGTGATGCTCTCCTTACTCATCAAACACACTTCTCCTTTGACGTGAAAAGCCTGGTCCCAGGGCCGTGCTGTCCCACGGGCACAGGGTGGGATGTATCACCGTTTCTACCTTATTTAGTATTTGGGAGTTCTCTGGGGCATGCGGATGTTGCCCACTCTTTTTGATGTTTGCAATTGTACTGGAAGTTAATCGCTTGCCTATAAAGTAGGTGCCCTTTCCTTTTAGAAAGAGGAACAGAGTAAATCTGTTCGTTACAGTCCGGTTGAGAAATGCCAACAGGATTGAGTTACAGCAGGGAGCTGCCTTCTCTGCTTCTTCATCCCTGCACTTCAGCCAGTTGTACAAGTTTTGCTGTCTTGGATAAACTTTGCTCTTTAGTTGACTGAACCACATTTTGCGATTTTTTTTCAAACTTGTTTGCAGTTGTGGTATGCAGCAGAGAATTAGCCCTCTGGGAGAAAGCATGAAATACTTGACCTCTATAAAACTATTTGTAAAAGTGAGTGAAATCGGGACCTCCCTGAAAAACAAATGTTACAGCCAACTCAGCCAGCTGTAGAATATTTTTTTAATTGCAAATGGCTGAGGGACTTCAGGGATGTTACTGGCCAGTGCAGGTGCTTGGCACCTCTCTGATTAAGAGATAATAATCTGCCCGATCTCTGCAGTATACAGGCATTCAAGTGTACGGTCCACCTACATGTTTATCACGGAGCCATTTCTGCAAAGGGCTCAACATAAATCTCAAACCCCAATGATGTGAAACGATCAGCTGCTTGGCATAGGGGCTTGCTGCTCTTGCTGAAAGGGGCAACCCACACCGAGCTCTCCGGAGCGCAAAAATCACAGGCAGAGTTCTAAAAACACGGACTGAGTATTTTTCAGAAGGTGCACCCCAAATTGCAAGGAAAGCTAAGATAAAAGTAAGCATAGAAACAAAATGCAGACACTGAGAACTTAAATTACATTCAGAGAATTACAGATTTTATGTAATCAACAATATCGAGATTGTTCAAGCCTGAGTCATAAAACAAGCTTAAAAACACCAGAAACAAATCTATTTAGCAACTGAGGCTATTATTATAGGATATATTTCCCTAAGGTATAATAGTTTTGTCTCTATTACGCTGAACACCATTAATGATTAATCCGTCCCGGTTGCTGTTTTTGTGAGCAGGTTAGTTGTTGCGGAAAAAGTTTTTTGAAGGCATTATATCTGACCCACGCGCTGAAGCCCCCAGTGATTTCTGTAATCTCAACACATTACAAAGGAAACAAAAGTTTAGATCACTCTGCAGAGAGTGACTATTTTTACATGGTTGCATTGCCGTTATTCATAGGCATAAAATGCTAAACAACTCCAGTGGCTTAGATGCATAAAACCCATTTTCAGCCTCTACCTACATTCAAAATATCATAAGGAAGATTCCTCTAAGTTGATCGTAAGAAGATGAGTCCTTAAAATACACTGCACACTATACCACAACTTCACCTTAGGACGGAACATGTTAGGAGAAAAATTGTAATTTTTCAGCCCAAAAGAAGCAGTAAAAAAACAATATGGCGGGGGGAGGGAGTGAAAAGGGTTTTTTGTCTTGAAGTGAGCAGCTGAGTGAAGCTGAAGAAAGGGGTGCGACTCTTAAAAGCACCCCTGAAGCTGCTTGGAAGCCCAGGTCTGATTTTCAATAGTGGTATTCACACTCAGAAGCCTCCCAGCCGTATGTTAGTTACTACATATTCTTGTTAGTGAAGGAACTGCGTGAAGCGTTTGATGCTTACTAAATCGCTGGTCCCTGTTCCGTGGAGAGACAGTGAGCTCTGCCATCCAGCCATCCGACCATGACTCTCCATCCCTCGCTCTCACTCCCAACCCCTTTCAGGTTCTGCAGAGCCAAGTTCCTCACAAAGCAGCACAAGCTTGGCTGCACTTTTCTTTCCTTCAATTGTGCAGTTGTATTTCAGCTACGAGCCAGAGTCTGGATGCTGTTCTAGTCTTTCTGGGCTGCTCTCAGGACACAAAGGACCGAAAAATTGCCCTAAGTGCTCAGCTGGGAATTCCTCCAGAACAGGGGAATGCCTGGGTACCACAGAACCAGCCTGCGTTACCTGATTTCATACCAGGTAACAAAAGTGCTCAATAATGTATCAAACACAAGACAAATTAAATTTTTCTTTCTTGAAAACATACAGTTCTCCCACTTGGAGTAATGCAGAGAACCACGATCTTAACATATTTAACATACAGAAAGAGGACTGGAGTCCCAGTGAGCTGTTACAAAAACATCTCTTTATCTCTTAATATCATGTTTAGCTAATGTAATTACTTAAAAGTGGTTTCCCAACCTTTGCTGGTCTGTGGAGTCCTCTATGTTTTCCTGACATCCTCCGTAGAGCCAACTGAAGTCTACTGACATCAGGCTTGTTTTTCTTAGATCAAAAGTCTGTTAAAAACAGACAATATGATTTCAAGGGGTCCCTGGAACATACTGAATCAGAAGACTCTTTTTTTCTGACACCTGGAGAAACTAAAAAAGGTCTGAAACAGTCTAGGTTTTCGCCAGCCGATCTTATAAGAAAGCAGGAGCAACTCCAAAGCTGTTTTAATTTAGAAGAGCCATCAGTGATTACTACCATACCGGCACATTCCTTAAGGCACACACGCAGCTGCACAGAGAAGTGGGTGCCTGAACCCAACAGTGCCAATATGCCCTCAAATACTCAATCTGGATATTCACAGTGGTGCTAACATGACCCCGTTGTAGAATCACATCTACCTGTCTAAATGAACACTTAGCAATTATCAACAATCTGTCCCATTTACTTGACAACTTGCTGGTTGTCAACAACTTGATGGTATTACAACTTGACATGGTAATACCATTTGCTTCCTTAACAAACTATCCAGATTTGAAGTTTATAACTTCACTGTATTAGTTTCATTGCAAAGTGTTTTCCTGGTGCACCCAAGACTTGGTTTCTTTATTGCAGCAGCTGCCTGGGATTTGAACGCAAGTCAACACGCAGTCCACACCTTCCTTCTGGCCTTGCTATCACTCCTTTGCATGCCAAATTCCTCCTCGTTGCAAGAGCCAGCCAACATTACCATTCTCACCCAGTTATCAAGAAAGCCTCCAGGAAGAGCTGAGAATTTTACAAACATCAACTTGCATAAGAATTCAGTTTTCCAGGTTCTGCATTTAAACCCCCACTGTGCTTAGGAACCACAAATCTTTACATGAGGTGATAAGTGTCAGGGAAACTCATGGAAAAAGCAGATTCTAGATTTATATTTAAGACTATCCCCAGAAAAGGCATTTTCAACTTGTAAACTAGACCTTTTGCACAACCTGAATCTAAGACCTTTGCCTACACCTAGGAGTTATACTTGTGCAATCACAGTATACACACACATGTAGAGACTTCATGACCTGCAGTGTCTTCGTGCTGTAGCTACCAGCTGAAGTTACCTGGAGGTCTCCCTGACCTCCCCTGTGGACACTGGATTTCAAGACAAGAGCTTCAACTATTGCTTCTCTGCAGAGGCTGGAATCAAAGAACTCTCTCGGGTCTGTTTACAGGGCACCGCGCAGCTTGTTCAAGTGCTCGAACAATACCACTCCGTTAGCAAACGCTCTGCCCAGGCTCATATAACCTCCTCCACGGGATCCATCGCACCAGGCGAGCACTATATCCAGGGGCAAACTCTGCCGTAACATTCATGCTCCTGGGGAGGTGGAGCAGCCAAACGGTTGCCACTGCACCGAGAAGCAAGGAAGAAGGGGGGAAACAGCAGCGTGCTTATCTCTTCAGTAAAACTGCACCTGGCACTTCTGCAGCTGCACCACTTGCGGTACCCAAGCTAGCGCGAGAGCCTGGCACCGCACTCAGCCCTGGCGCTTTGGCAGCACTGCCCTGCGAGCCGTAATTAGTTCAGCTAGCCTCATGCAAGCTCAGACCTGCAACTCTGTTCCCTCCAGGAGCAATGACAAACTGTAAGCAGCAGTGAAATAACCTCCTGAAAGTAAGTACTGTTTATTTACAATAAACCTCCCTCCAAACTGACTGTACGCCTATCTTTCCCCTAACTGTTCCTGCCCTAAGTAGGCTCCAAGAAGCTTTCTCCCTGTGTAACTTGAAAGCTACCACCATTCTGCTCTTAAGAAGGTGTTTCAATGGGTTTAAAGTTCTTTTGATCCCTAAGTCCTCGGCTGGCAAAACATGGCCCAAGAGAAGAGACGGATCCTTTGAGCAAACAGCTTGCCTCTTATTTTTCAAGAGTGCACTGGGGCGTGCCAGGGTGTCCTGGCTTACTCTTCCACAGCCTTCCCTGAAGGTAAATCAGTACAGCTGTTGAAAAATTCTCACAACCCAGTAACTTCTCACTTATTCATACAATTATTAAAAGTAATTATTAGTAAATCAATCCAGATCCACTTCTCATCTGTCACAGTTTGGTCAAACCAACTGGGATGCGTTTAACTGTGAATTTTGAACGTGTTTGACGTAACTGAACAAAATCCACCAGTCTTTGAAGTTCTTCTGGAAAGCGAGGAGCTCAAAGAATGACTAGGTATTCACTGAAAAGGTTAAGCCCAGCTTCTGCAGCCCTGACAGTAATGGAGGCTGTGACTCCATTGCAAGTGGGTACCAACCCAACCTAGGACCCTGGGCATCTACTCAGGGCTCTAGGCTGAGGTGAAACCTGTGCTACTTGCTCCTCACATTGGTACTCTAAACTGACCAACCTAAAACTGCTGCTGGTGAGCTTACGTAAGCTTCAGCCTGGTTGTAGTGCAGATGGACTGAAGCCACTCCTGAGGGTCCGTGCTCCGAAAAGCTTGCAATCTTGGGAGACATAGGCAAGTTTCTAGACTTCCAAAGGCTAACCCATTTCCTTCCTCATAGTACCCAAGAACCCCAGTATTTCATCAGGAAAATAACACCTTTTTAAAGATGGATGTTCACTAAATTGCAGGCAGGAATACAAACCCTGTGGATGCCCTTCCAGAGAAACAACAATCTTTATCATGAGCAGCATGAAAAGCCATCTGTTGAATATAAAGCTCAACATCCTGTCACAGGTGTGTTCGTGCTCATTTCAACATGCTACAGGTCACTAATTATTGCTTTCATTTTCAAAACATTCCCTTAAAAAAGGCAAGAAATTCACCAAGGAAATGGTGGTGGTCTTTGCTTAGGTGTCCATGCCAATAAGTCATTTTGCTTCGCAGCCTGTGCTGACTCTGAAGCCCCAACTCGGTTCAGATTCAGGCAACTTCTTCAATGCCACTGCCTTTGATATTAGGAATGGGTGGCAAGGAACCAAGTCACAACCTTGGCTGTCATCCCCTGCCACTGAATACCTGAGCAGTTCCTTAGTTTTGCACTCCAAGAGAAGCTAAGAGACAGAGAGTCACAATTCTGCTTTTCTGAAGCAACAGTAAATAGGTCATGCGATGAGCAGAGATGTAATCTCACTCTTGCTTTAAGCAAAACATGTAAATTTACAAAATGAAAATGGTACCAAAGAGACAGGAAGCCCATGTAGAAGACAAAATATTAACATAAATGAACTGTGAAACAACCTTAACTGCACGTTTCCTGATCCAGTAACGTAAACAGTGATTCATATGAAGAATTTCAGATGTGCATTTCCTATTGTGCACTGTCTTCTAGAGGCTGACACCAGTGTCAGGGTACCATAGAAACAATACATTTCCAATTACCAAAAAGGTGTTAAGTTAAAATGCCTTGCAAAATGTAAACTCACACAAAAATTTTAATCATCTGAGCCAATTTCTGCTCTTACAGTCCATCCTCTTCTATGCGTGTGGGAGCTGAATTTAGATCTGCTTATGTCTTATTAATATAAAGAAACCTAAATATGAGAAATTAAATAAAAAAGGGAAAACCACCTGTACTGAGACAAGGTAAAAGCATGCCAGTAATCCTAAGGCTGTTTTTCAAATATAAACAGATCTACCCCACGTCTTCTCATGACTGGATGTTTTATTCTGCGTCAAATACCTTTTTCCTGGGTTTCAGAGTAAATTCTGTCTTACAGTCCCTTTTGTCACAGTAATATTCAAACCAACATTTCCCTTCAGTTTAGCTTCTGACTAAGCTGTATAATTATTTTTTTTTTAATTCACTACAAGGCACTTTAGTTTCCAGAATAAAATTCTATAAACTTGGATCCTCTGACATCAATAGAGGAACTTGTCAAATTTATCACCTATCCTCTCAGAATTAAAAGAAAAATATCATTTCTAAATCTATCCACCACTGGGGACACAGATACACCCATACATGTATAAACCTGCATAGACAGACACAAAGAACATTTTCATGTAACCACAGTCTTGACCCTAAACAGACTCCATGAAGTCCACCAGAGAATTACTATTGATTTTATCTGGGAGATGCTCAGAGGCTGCCGTATTCGAGAGGAACCCAAGAGTCTAAGATTATACACACAGATGACAAACATTAAACTTTTCACTGTGACCCATGTAGGGACAGGACTACTCACAGTCACCCCAACATGTACTGAGCTGTACTGCTGACAAGACTTGGAGGCAGAAGATACAAGATCGATGTATTAGCCTCTCATTTTCAGTCAGTAAGACTGAAAGTATTAGCAACACACAGTGCTCATCGCTTAACATTAATGCTGGCTGCAGTCTGGGGGTAGAGATTGACACAGCAGAAGTGGCAGACAGAGGAGACCTAAGAATAAAGCATCAGATACATCAGTTATCGATAAACTCAGGCCCCGAGTCACGCAGTCCTTCAGCACATACTCGCCACTGATTTCAAACAGACAGACGTTGAAACGCAGTTCCGTAAGAAAATTTTGCACAATCTGGGCCTTTAATTACAGCATTTTTCTACCAAGCAGCATTTGTACGAGGCATAACTCTCCCAGTGGCAACGCTTACGCCTTTGTTTAAAGCTCAGCTGTGCTCCCCCACCCCTTAAGTAACAGTACAGCAGGATTTGGATAAGGATGATGACAGTTCTCCTCACTGCACTCAGTAAGAAGGGACTAAATATTGCAGATCACCATCATATTTAAGGAGAAAAATGAGTCTGCACTACATTAATTCAACCAGGCTGGACTAGATGGAAAGCTTTGCCACTGTGGTGTCCACCACACCCCATTAAAGCCCATACGATGAGTTGGCTGTGATGATTACCACACCCTAAGCGTCCCGTAAGAGGATGATTTGAGAGGGTTGCAGGGGCTGTATAGGTCTACCCTACCCCTTTGTTAACATAATGTACCCTTAGGTCTCTGGCTCGTAAATAACCGTCATTGCCATCACTTGAATTCCTGTAACTTCACTGAAACAGAGTTCAGAATGACAAAGTTTTTTTAAGGAGTAAGCGGACCATCCACCTTCTGTGTGCACTAAAATCAATGCCTGGGGAGAAAATCTGACAGCTAGTGTTTCTTGAAATCAAGCTGTTCTGATACCAGCATGCAATTAAATAATAAAAGCAGAGATGTGCATCATCAACACTTTTCCAGATCCACCAAGAAAACAATGATGTCTTCCTTCAGTCCTTATTTTTGGGCTCCATTTCTGGAGCTGATTAGAGGAGGTCTGGTCTTGATCCAGACGACTGAGACCAACACAAAGCCAAGGGTCCACCTGCAAGACTGGAACCTTCGACTGAAAGTTCCCCAAAGCAAGCTATGCTTCAGCAAGGGTGATGCCCGTGGGCAGGTCCCTGCCAACCACCCGCCGGGCAGGCAACAGCCACTTGCAGCACGGCACTGGTCCTTTCCAAACTGCATCTGCTAAGGGCGCCTGAGCCAATTACAAAAACGTATGGCTGATGATTTTGTGCTTTGCCTTGTTATAAATAATAAGGTTACGTTTTCTTCATAGATCTTTTGATTTTTTTTCCTTTGGGAGACTTGCAGGTTTTAATGGCATTAATTCCTATTTGCCAACCTTGTCTGTATAAATGAGGATGTTCATTAAATTAATGTTAAGCGATGAGCACTATAATTAGGACACACTTAAAATGCAGCGCGTCTAAATCAAAGACTGTCCAAGATGTTCTCTTTTTTATTAAGACATAATTTGAAGGAGTCTTACTGTTCAGTTTAAAACGAATGATATTTTCCAACAACCTCTTCTCACTAAGGCGATGTACAGAGCAAGGAAATACACTACAGACTGGCTCATTCCACTTGACATTTTTTCATATGCTCTGGGGTATGACGTCTTTCATTAGCTATTACATTAATATTGAGTTTACTGTGTAATTTTTTTGCCACTGATAGCAGTAAAGAAAGAAAGGAAAACAAAGAAACACGAAATAGTGGGCTGCATACAACTAATACAGTTGTGATTTTGAGAAGCAAAATGTAACGTCACAATTTTGATGAGAAGTTGCCCTGGTTACAGGGCTTGTTGTTTATTTTATTTCTCTAGGAACAGAGGCTCACTGAGGACACACTAGTCAGGCACACCACCCTTGAGGAGGTATCAGCTAAGGCAGAGGTAAGTACACCAGAGATGTTATAACTCCAAGCCAAGGGCCAGTTCATTGCTAGAGCAACCTTTGCGTTGTCCCATGGAGATGCCTCAGCCATCGGTGTTTGTCATTTTAGGCCAGACTGTCTGCAGTTGCAGACTAGTCGAGTTTTAGTTTTTGAACACAAGAGTTGCTCAGTGGGGCTCACTGAGTCATGCAGAAAATCCGTGGCAGACTTAAGCAAGTCCAGCTCTCCCAATTCCTACTGCTGAAAGACAACACTGTTGTAAGAATAGACCAATCACAAATAAATTTCAGCTGAAGAAGGTTTCTAAATAGGGGGTAGGTGAAAAATGCTGAATGAGACTCTTTTCCCCCTTATTATTTTATATCAAATCAAAATTCTGTTTCATCTCACTATCATATAATTTAAAATAATTAAAGGCTTAGAGATTGATCCCGATGTTTAGTCACACAATACCAGCTGACTGCAATGTCTCTCATCTGGGTGACATCAAAGGCAACGCCTTGAAGAGGTCACCTTTACCAGAGACAACACAGGGAGAACGGCTTATGCAATTTTTTGCACAGCAACGTAGTCCCATCTATATCCAAAATTCACCATCTTTCCGTGACAACTGGATAATCAGGGACTGACTGTGTTCTCAGCCACACCAGGCTGCCACGTAGGGCCATGCTAATGGAAATCAAGGGACTCATCCAAATACAGCTGGGATTAGAATTTAGACCTTATTGTTTCACAGTTTCTTTCCCAAATCCATGCCCTAGTTATGAAGTTTGTCCGCGAGTTTCTTTGCTTGACTGTTGCCCTCTCGCCTTGCCTTCCGGCAGCGCCAGCCTGGGTCGAACCCTCCACCCTCTGCCACATGCAGTACTTGCACTTGGCGCAGGACATCTGCGGCGATAACCTGTTACTGTGCCAAGGATTCACTGCTGAAAACGGGGTTCTGCCAAACGCAGCCTGTTTGGCAGAGAAGCTGCTCGGCCCTGTGTGATTACAGCTGTTCTGATTCTTGTTCTGCCCCTTCTCCTTACTGGATTTCCCAAAAGCAGATGGGAAATAAGCCAAGAGGGAAGGAATGAGAGAAAGAGGCGGCGGTAAAAAGCAGGAACAAAACAAAACTCAAGGAAAAAATTGCAAAGCTAGAGTGAACTAAAACCAAAAGGTCAAGAAGTACATTAAACAAATAACACACAAATAACCCTCCTCTCAAAATTATCCTCTTATTTTTCAATTTATTCCTTGTGTAACTCAGCTGAAAGAAGTGGCACCGGCCCACAAAAGAATCTGGCCACACACAGTAATAAAACTTGCATTTTTTTCCAGGCTACGTGGACATAAGGAAATTGTAGGGAGCCTAGAAGTGCTCACCACGACCTGGAAGCTGGGGAAGGTTACAAAGCCCAACGCGCTGACGGGCAGACCGCACCATTAGGCAAGTTCAAAAGCACGGCATTGTATCTGAGCTCTGCAACAAAAGATGTTGATGAGGGCAACAAAGCGCCCCGCTTTAAGGTGTAAGCTGATAGCCTGCAGGTGTGAAAAAAGAATTGGTTTCCACACATGCTTTTTCTCTGTTGCTTGCTTTCTCTCTCCCGCTCCTTTCGCCAGTTGCCTTCTGTTCTTTACATACGATTTTCCGTTTCATCTTCAACTGATGTGCCAGGTGTTAGCTAATGACCGTAAAACAGACACCAGCCGAGACACTCGTCTGACTCAGCTTGACAGCACCTAGGTTCCTCTGTTACAAAATACGAAGGAGATATACCTGAACAGACCGTTTTTGGCACTCTGCAGAAGAATTCGAAAGTAAGTCAGCAGGAGTGAGCTGCACGCCTCCAACCTCCCCCTTTGCACACACGCTCCAGCGATACCCAGGTGCAGTGCAAGGTCCCTTCCCAAAACTCATCTCTCCGACCCGCTGGCACTCAGCTCTGTGACCAACATAGCATTCCTTCCATGCAGGGACCCGTGCAGGTCTCTTGACCCAGTAGTCAACAGACAGACGCAATAACCTCAATAACAGGAACGTGACAGGAACCAGTAAGGAAAATCTGAACTACCTTTTAACTAAGCAAAAGCGGCCTGATCCAAACTCCATTAGATCAGTAGGAATTTTCCACTAAAATAAATAGGTCAGTATTACCTGAAGTTTTAGATAACGGGCCCACAGACCAGCAACAGAACAAACGCCTAACGTGATCGCTCTTCATAAATGTTCTCAGATGAAACTTCTCATATCTTTTAAAATTTCTGTTAAGCGATAGAGAGGAATGGAGCATGAAACCCCCACACAGACTTGTACCTCTAACAGTGAAAAAAGGATGAAATCTCTGCAAATGTATTCATTCTGTCGGTGAGCTTCTGAGTCTTAAAGACAGAAATAGTAGTGAAATATAACCTTTATTAATCAAACTTGCATGCACAATCACTAAATCAGCTTCTAAAACCACAGCATAAGGATGGGTCTTCCCCACTTAAACTTGTCCCTTCCAGCCCTGATCAAGATCTTATAGAAGAGGCCACCAAGCACTGCAAGACCTAGGTTTAAAGCAGCAAGAAACTCGATTCCCATGTGTGTCTCTGCAGCATATTTCAATTCGTTCAGGTAAAAGAGCTTAATGCTTGCCCAGGAGCATCGCATGGGATGAAAACGTTCTCCCGGCCTGGAATCTCTGAAAGCACCAAAGTGTTGCTGTTTATTTCTGCAGGCACCAGTCACGTCTCCTGTGTCAACACAAATTTTTTTCTCAGTAGGCCTAGACTACTTGTTTACACACATGCTGGCACACACTGTTTGAATCTAGGTTTTGCCAGCTCTGCATATATAAAACCAAAACGTTTTTGCCTTTGTCTCCTACACATGGACCAAGTGGTCCCTGTTGGCAGCGGTGATGTGTATACTCTTCCAGCAAACACGGGAAGAGGAAAAAAACACTATGGAAGAGAAAAAGGGTCTCATCCGCAACAAAATGGCCAGGTACTCTGGAGATCTGCATTAATGTGCGTCAGTCATTTTCATAAAATGACATTAAAATCTTCTATTTCGGTTCTGTCTTACAGATGATAAGCACTGTTGAGGAGAGACTTCTAGTCTCAAACAGCACAACAGACCTCAATCTCAGGTGAGGACTAGATGCAAGACTGCAAAAAGTAACTACTACACATATTTGTAGGGTCTCATAAAGCTCTTCTCACCCTTCAGTACGGATTCCTCATTTATGACCTACAAGCAGCAGAAACATGGACCTTTGCAATGCAAGACCTGAAACGACATCCTGCTATGCACATTGAGTCTGAGCAGAAACAACTCAGCTCCCAAGAATCATAGAGCAGAAAGGAGCATGGGAAGTCACTCAAGAAAATGTTTTTTAGAGAGTAAATATGCTTGAGGTAGAGCATTTGGCCCTGGAATCTGAAGAATGTTTCTGTTGTGTACGGAGAAGGAGAGGCTGGGCCTCTTTCAAGGACAGGTCATTTCATGCAATGGCAGACATTTCAAATGACAGTCAACCCCTTTCTCCTTTGTCCTAAGGAAAGCAGCGGCTTCACACTCTTTAACGAAGTACGTAGCTTTGGTGGTTGTTACCAGTTTACCGCACGGACTAGTCTGATGTTCACCTTACAGGAACGATGTCTCCAAACCTGTCATCCTCACAGGATGCTCCTAATAAAAGCCTCTTGTCAGCAGAATAACTCCTCACACTAAGTTTCTTGATGGCTGAGATCTAAAAAACAAATGGGGTAAACACTGAAGTTTTCCCACTGAAGTCACTGAGAGCTTTACATGAGGGAAGAGCACTTGCAAGCTGAGTACTGGTCCTAGGGCCCAGTCTGGACAAACTCTATCGTTTCCGCAGCAATAAACCAAAAAGTGGACTCACGCATAAAGCTGCCCCTTACCCTTCCTCCCTCCGGCTCCCAGCTCGCTACCAAGCTACGCAGGCAACCTCCCAGACGATAGCTACAAATCCCCTGTCTATTTCCATGCACACTTTAAAACTTCTATACGAAATAAGGTGCTGGGTTGATCAAAACCAAGTCATCGTTTATTAGCTGCAAATAATCAAGTGATACAGTGCGTTCTCTAATAGATCCTGAGAGTCAAGTGCAACAGTAAAGAAAAAAGAAGAGCAACGTACTCATTTTCGTGACACGTTGGAAAGCACAGGCTAAATTCTGTCCAGTGCAGAAGGGGGTAGGAAAGGGAATTGTCTTGGGGAAAAAGATACATCCTTGCTTTATTGTATGATCAACAGAATTCCGTGATATTAGTGTCTCAGCACTTCTTCTTCCTTACTCAGTCACCTCTGCTATTTACCTCTGCTCCATAAAGAGCTCCAGGACGCAGCCCATACGATAGTTACTGTCAAAATAGTCTTGTATTACAGCCATGTAACAAAACCAGCATAAACTGTTCTCCACAAAAAAGCACTGCGATTTAGCCTTCATTTGTTTTCATTAATAGCACACCTTCTGCATGAGTACAGGTCAAAACTGCTCTAGAAAAGTGTCTATTATTAGCAAGTGCCTTTTGTTCCTCAGCAAAAACAAACCACTATTGTTGTATAAATGAAATAATACATATCTTGGAAAAAAGGAAATCAATCAAACAGAAAGAAAGTTTCTAGATCACAGCAATCTAAAGTTACTGCACAATCAAAATCTCTTCCAGCATCATACTGCTAAGTGGCCTACCTACAACTGGTGCACGCCAGCAACAAATATTTTTTCCAAAGCTGAAAGTCAGAAAGCGAAAAATCACCAATACCACACTGTTTGGCTTCTTGAGACCCCACAGACCAAGGTCCCAGTCTCAGGGTTTAATATAACACATCACACATCCATGATGGACGAGGAGGATGGACACTTCCAGCTATCTAGCCACAATGTATGCAAGACCCCACAGACTACCACGGCCAACTCCAGTGGAAGACCGGTCTGAGGGAGACTTGGAAGACATCAGGCCACCATGGCAGCAGAAAGCATTCGGAATGACACTTGATTTCACCCTCGGGCTTTCTTTGCTGTCCCACGGATTCGAAGATTAAAAGCATCTCTACCAGGGATGCCACCTCACAAGTCGCCGAGTAGGTGGGCCGCCTTCCTAGGAGAGCCCTGAGGTTGCCCTCAAGGACAGGAGGCAGAAGGGACACCAAAAGCTGGGCTAAAACCAAGAACCAAGGAGCGGAAGCTGGGTACAGTTGAGCAAGCCCTGTAATGCAGCACTGCAACATAAAACAATTTAAGTACCACCTTGTAAAATCTATTCCTTATTTCTTGACTTCTACGACTCTAGGAATTAACTTGTAAAAATAAGCACATACGTATCCGGAAATAAACTATTATGTAAAAACTTTAAAAATTGACCGCAGTCTTGCTATGACCCTGTCATTTCGTTTCTCCTTCCAACAGGAGTGTTACTGCAAACACTACTGCAACCGTGCCCTCTCCCCACAGTAAAACCAGCTACGCAATATCCACAACTTGCTAAAATATCTGTAACACTGGCCTATTGCAAACTCACATCTGCAATCCAGTAGATCCTTCACTAATTCTTCATTTTGTAACTTGTCCTCCAAAAGCCATAGTACTCGGACCAACACCGTTCCCTCACAGTGACCATACTGGCAATAAAGCTGACCCCGACGCAGCTCAGATGGATGAGAACAGGGATATCACACAGAGACACCCGTTTCGCTGCTCATGTGGGTAGCATTTACTCCTGCTTTCGGCTGACAAGCTGCCAGTGTCTCAGGATAGACAGGCATTAGATCTTAGTGTGATGTGGGCAAACAGGGTGGCTGGAAGGTTTCCATTAGTACTCTGCGACGCATCTCACCAAGTAACTTTCTAGCTTTGGTAAACAGCAGGAAAATTTCCAGTTGATCAGCTCTGCCTAGTGATTAAGAGACCAACGTGAATTTAAAGGCAAACTCCAGATAGCTGAAAACAAAATCAGAAAAATATACATTAACACTTGCCAGCTGAAACACTGAACCATAATGCAGTGCTATTTCTTTTTAAAAACAATGTACCTTACGCAAGCCGAGTATGTCAGAATTATTAACAAGATCATTACCATGTGCAAAAGCTATTTTACATTCCTGTCTTTCCAGCGGTAAGCAAGAGACTCGTGCTGAAATTGCTCAGTCCCCTCCCTTGTGTGCATCTGCACTGTCAGCCCTCTGATAGGACTGGTGGAGAGCAAGTAATTTTGCAGCCTGAAGACCAAGAGGACTTAATAGGAAGCTTAGACAAACAAATCCAATTGTTCGCAGTGAAAAACTTGCATTCTCTCTTCTCTGAACCCTTGTTTCCTTTGAAAGACACATGGATCATACCTTCAGCTAATGTAAATCGGCCCAGCTGCGCTGAAGTCAGCTGTAGCAATCTGCAGCCATTAAAAACCAAGTCCACACCTTTTTCCTTCCCACTAGTTTCATTTCCTATCCCCAGTCCCCTCCAGCATCCTTCCCCGGGCTGCAAAGGGGCCAGCCGCCGCCCCTGCGGCCAGCAGAAAGGCTGTGCCTTGCCTTGGCAAGGAGACGCGCTCTCCGCAACACCAGCCGCCGTCTCGCACAGCCAGTCCACGTGGAATGCCACGAATGAACCTCTGGCTGCCTAGAGAAAGCACTGTTACCAAAGTTTCAATACGCCTTACTCGTTCCGGATTGCAAGCTGCGGGTGAGCAAGAGGAGGAGGGAGGAAAGGACCTGCCCAGCTGGCTCCAAGCGTTTGTACATACTTGCTCCCTGGGCACAGCTAAAAAATGTCCATCAAGCCTTTATGAAAAACTGCCGTGCTTGTCTATGATTTTCAACACCCACATTTTCAGTAGCGGAAAGCTGTGCCTCAGGCTGATCTTTCTCACTCTCGTTTTCTTTTGGGGAGTAATTTTCGGTTTCTGTGGATAGTTTAAGAGAAAACCTCCATGCTGTTTGAATCAAGAATCAGAGAAGAAACAGGGCTTTCTCCCACTCAGATAGTTTTCCTGTGCACAGACAACAAAACGGGTTTGGATTTCAACCTGGATAGATGCATCGCCACTTATATTTACATTGGTAAAGGTGGGTTTGCAAATAATCAAGCTCTGAAGAAGGGAAATATGTTTGAATCAGATAAGCTTACTGAAATTAAATTATGTCTTTGCCTTTCTGTACACCAGTCTGAGGGCTCATCTATACAGAGCAATGCATGAGTAATTTTACTGCTGAAGTTACACTGGTATACGAACTTCTGGATTAAACATCTACACGGGAGGTCCATCAAGTCTTAACTTTTAGTACTTCAGCTACTGAGGCTACATAAATACTTTCAAATAAAACAACTGATGACTCTCATAGCTGCTCTGCCCTCCGAAGAAACCATTCGAAAGGCTCAGAAAACACTTCATCCTCGCCGAGACCAGAGGACTGTTTTCGCAAGCATTTGTGCACAAATACGATCCCAGAAAAGGGACCACTTTCCTTTGCCAACCCCATCACCAAGCCAGCCACTCTTTAAACAAGCTAACAAATGCTCATTTCTCCAGCAGCCGCTGGGCACTCTAATATGCAGAGAAAACCACTATTTCAGGAAGGCAGAGTTTGCCATATTCTTTCTAACCACCCATCCAGCGCACCAAGGATCCGGTCATTCTGCGTACCACATACAAAGCCATACATACTGCAAGAGCACGCTGGAGATGTGCGATATACATGTATGACTAAACCACAGATAAATGCAAATAAACACGTTACAAATAAACTAAACAGCAACAAAGCCCCAGGCAACGTCATTAATTTTGTACAACAATAAGCACTTGTACCAAAATATACATAAATACAATTTTGAGTACTAGATGTGTTTGATTTGCTTTAATTGCAACGTCCATTTATATAACCTATTTTTAAATCTGAGGTAACTTGTAATTTGCATAGGCATTGTTATTCTAAGATCTCACTAAAAATATACATCGACATTCGGTTGCTTCTCATTTTCATTCACAGTACCACTTTTTCTTTTTTTTTACATATATATATATTTATAAACACACAGCGGTTCTAATAGTACACTGACATTACCTTTTCATGCTCTATTTTGCATGGCAAACAACCTGAGCCAACTGTAATGCTCACAGGGGAAGCTCCAACAACGAACTGATGGTATAACGAGGAGAGAAGAAGGAGAGGGAATGAATTTCAGGGAACAATACAACTTAAGAATGACAAATTATTAACAGAACCCCCCAAACCGTTTTTTACTATTTCTGTTGTTGAGTTGCATAACCTGCTCTTGTATCTTTACTTCATGAGCTTTCAGCACCTCAAGTACATTTTTCAAAAGATTAATACCAAATTTTGAATTATCTACTTACAGCTTTATCATGTTTTATCCCTATCTCAAGATGGTAAATCAGCTTTATATACAGACATGTACATCCGTGCTGCACTCTGAATGTCCTTCTCGTGCAGTTCTCTGCAACGCTGGCCGACTCACCTCAACAATAATTAACCAGTGTGACAATATATGATCCTTCTGCCCACACAATGCTCTGCATTGTCTCATTGCTGAAGACAGCCATCATGGAGATGGTACACATCTTCTCCTTTGATACAGCAGATCGCATCTATGTCTCAGAATGACGGATGACATACGTGACAGAGGGAAAAAAAGCAAACCTGCACGTTCAGAAAGAAAAACATGGTAGCAATATTTAGGCTATCTAGAGGCATTAACCACATAGGTTTGCTAGGATCAGGCATTCAGACTAATCATTGGGCTGGTATAAAATGAAGTAGTGTCCTTTATGTCCATGGACTCATAATGATTTGCTCCACCTGGTAGTTCAGCCCTGAAGTAGTAGTAGTTCAACTGGCTAACTGGTACTACTGGTCTCCCTACTGGTCTGCACAGGGATCAATTTCACTTTTACAAGCTGTATGACATAATAGGTTGCCGGTAACGGATCAGTCAACGGGGCTTGATCCTGGGGCCCCTTTTCTCCCTCTTGACTTCAGCAGAACCTCTACTTACTGAAACAGATCCCAAGGCACCGCTGCTGAGCAGATTCCTTCCGAGTACTGCATTATTCGGGGTTTATTGTTGTTCATCAGCAATTTTAGAGCACATGCCTACACACCATATCAACACACGTTGCAGTAAATTGTTCGTCACAGATTTCCCGACAGCATCTCATCCAAAGACATTGTGCCTTGCAAAAACCAGTAGCCCATTAGGCACTGTAGCAGTGCAAGCTCTCAGGGATTTCCAAGTGATTCCTAGAAAATGAATTCACTATAACTTAACATTACATTTAACAAAACTGTTCTTTTAAGCTCTATTTTGGCATGAAGTCTTAGAGCCTGACTCAGCGAACACACAGTGTTACTCTCATGACACGGCGGTGAACTGGAGCTTACTCATACGAGAAACATGGCTTGACTGCTGATGTGACTGCAGCGATGGGGATTTCGATTTCCCAAGGAGGGAAGAGAGGTTCATGCTCGTTTTAACCTAGGAAGACATGTAGTGGGATTTACAAAACTGTTTAGCATGCAATGGTCTAACCAAAAGCCAGAAGGAATTGCTGGTTTCATAGCTGCTTGCATGGAAGCAGGGCAATACCAAACACTTGTGAAAGCTACGTGTACTGTGTAAAGCTGAAGTTTAAACAAAATTCCAGAGTAACAGACAAATACTCTGCAAGGTAAGTTTGCCTAAACTGAAATGTAAGCTAAACCAAAGAAACAGCAGGAAGCAGATGGGGGTTTTCAAGGTTCTGGGCAAGACACCTGACAGACTCAAACCTCCTCTGAACACACGGAAGAAAGAATTCATAAACTCAGAAAGTATCAGAATTTGATCTGACCAGGCATTTTAAATGGAACCATGTTCCTAGCTCCTTTTCTGGGAAACACGTGGAATCCTGCCCAGGATGGCAAACACGGCCCAAAAAAACCTAAACCCACCGATTTTAATTCAGCTGAAATGGACAAAAAAAATAGTATCTCAATGAAGCTCTAAGCAACTCTTAAAATAGAAACTCCCGACTCCTCATTCCCCAGTGTGCCAATTTACTCCTATGTCTTTTTTTTTTTTTTTAATCTCTTTGTTCGCTACCTTTCTGATATTGCTGCAAATGCCTGTCTTGGCCAGCCAGAACAGATACAATCTCGTAATACTTTCTGTAGTCTGAGTGGAAAGCAAAAGACAAGCTTCAAATGTGGCTATTGGGTTGCATTCCTGGGCCACAATGGTCTTATTCTGGCAGTCAGACTAGACACATTTAAGACGATGCTTTTCTTCTCTCTCCTTATGAAATTTTTTGTGGGGGTTTCTGTCATTTCAAAGCACAAAACATTTAAAAGCTTAAAAAGTAAATTTGAAATCAAATATAAGCAGTAACATTCAAAGTAACCTGTCTAAAACTGATTTCCTTAAGTTTGATATGATGTCATTACTGGTGAATAATAATGGCGACATTAATTTGTTTCCAACGGGAAACACGTGTCGCAGTCTCCTGTAAATTTTAGTCTATTTTCAAATTACTCCAAATGTGTTAGGAACTGCTAACTTCACATTTTTGCAACTGATTTGGCCCAAAGTGACATGGGAACCCCTAAATATTTCTTAGCAACACGTTATTTTGAACTGCAGAGGAGCAGGAACAGGACCTAAAATACACAGCAACATTCAGCATCATTAGTAACTGAAAGTGCTCTCCAGATTGCACATTGTTATGGGTGTAATGTTATGCTGTTGTAAATTGCTATTTGCTTCAGCTGATTCAGACGTCTGCAAATCGACAAACACTTACTTCTCACAATTTACGAAGCAGATTTCCATTTACCAGAGAACTGTAAAAAAAATGTAATCACGTTACTTTTTGAGATGTGGATTAAATGTCTCCATAAACACAGTGAAGGGCTTTGATTGTTCATACACCTGGAGCCTTAGCACACGGTACTGAGATTCGGCTATGCTTCTGCGAAGTCTTAGATGAAGTATTGTTTTCATTCTGATACATATTCCTAAGCACAATTAACATTATATTTATGTTTAACATTATGCTTTAAAATTATAATTTTAACATTATAATTTAAAAATTATGTTGCACATATCAAGACGGTACATTTATTGGAACTCACATGTACAAAGAGTAGGAAGACGCAAACTGTTACTAACGGCGCTTATTTCCAAAGCTACTTAAGTTATTATACGGGAAGTAATAAATTTTCTCTTTTTCTCCAGACAGTTTTTATGCCTTTTTACAAACATGACATAAAGTGTTAATATTGTTTCCCTGCTTGTGGCTTATCAACACAAAATTAGAGTTCAGCCTTGCTCTCCTCAAAGGGAAAAACTTACCTAAAGCGTGAACGCTTCCAGTTCACGCAGGCTGGCTTTCCCCTAAGATACTGCACCGTTCCCGAAATGACTGTGATGTTTTCTGTGAGATTCCTGTCCCCTTGAAGACCTGGGTCGGAGCTTGCCGTTCTCGCAGGCATTTTGCCACGGGCTTTGGAGGGAAGGCAGCGGGCCAGTGCAGCTGAACCTCCCCTGCAGCAAGCCCTGCCAGCCATGGTTTGCATTTAAAGCAAACAGTTCTGCTTTGAGTGGAATTTCAGAGCTCTGAGAATGCAAAGGAACACAAAATTCAGGAAGAACAAAGAAAAAGCCGCAGCAGCAGCCGGCAGGTTTAGACTGTGACCCTCAGCAGTCAGATGGGTTCTGAAAACATAACGCATTCCCGCTCGCTGCTAAATTCAGTTTAAGTGCTGTTCAGAAACACCTCCGTGAAGCCTACTTTTCTTCCTAACACCATTCGCCAACTCTTTCATCATGAAAAGGCAGAAAATATTATTCTGAATAGCATTTGTAGCAAGTACTTAGTACCGGTGAAAAACTTCCTTTTACCAAAGCATAAAATGACGACTGCTTGTTCTACCTGCTAAAAAAAAAACAACCAAGCAAACCAACAAAACAACCAAACAAAAAAACCTGTCAGCCCCTCCCGGAGGAAAGCCTCCCAGGAAAAAGCATAAGCTTGACGAATTAAAAAGTTAAAAGGCTTAGCTTGTTCTTTCTTTACCATAATGGGTAAAAGCATCCCTGATTACAACTGACATGTTGAACTGATCATTTCCTACTATCCTTTATTTTGGAAGCTTAAGGGAACAACTCCAACTACTGCTTATTCCAGCCCTTTGAGTATTTTTCAAATAGTACTGAAGTAATTTAATTTCAGCAGTGACTTAATTTCAGCATTTTTAAAATGGAAAAATCTAGCAGTATTATAAAAAGTGATATAAATTGTATACTGAAGTAGTTGGAGAGTCGGCAAGCAGCCTGGGAGTTATCTTGCAGCTGAGTTCTACACACAGCATTAACAACTTTATTTATCTCTCCGGGCTGCTCATTCTGCTACACTCCCCCTCCTGCCCTCTGTAAATGGCCGACGCTTGCCCGTGGGAAGCGGGGACTCAGTGCCACGCCAGCGGTGGACCCTGGCCAGGCAGCGAGAGCATCTCCCCGCCGGGGACTGCTCCAGGGCACCGCCAGCGAAGCGCACGCAGCTACCATGTCCCAGTGCTCGGGCCATCCTTGACTGGTGTGGGCAGCTGATGCAAGTTAGAAGCAGCCCCCATTTGCACGTGGGACCAGAGCACACTGCCAATAACAACCTCGGTGCAGGACTGAGCTTTACACCATTTCCTCACTGCTGTTGTGCACATTTTAACTCGTGGCTTCTCTGGATGTCTACCGTAGCCACCCGGCGGACACCAATTTTCTTACCTACTCCCCACACGATACAGCTTGCAAACATCAAAAGTGAATCTGTACCCAACAAGGACAATGGCCTGCACTCAGCTTGAAAATCGAAAGAATAAAATCCCGTCACCTGAGAACCAGCTCACCTATTTTTTCTCAGTTACAATGAGCAGTGAACATGCAGGAGGAAAACACAGCTGACCAAAACCAAACCTTTGAGTTACGTAAGAAGTAAAATCAGGTAACTTTTGCTGAGAAAAAATGAAACCCACAATGAAATCCAAAAACCCATTACCCATGTTTCTGATAGCAGCACTCCAGAAACCGCAACTTGTACAGATTTGTTGATTCAAATAGCACGTATAGCAAGAGCTAAATATTCTGACACACACTCAGAAAAATCACAGTGGATTGTCACTTAATCTGTTATGCCGTTATCATTGCCAAGCTTCAAAGGAGCGCACTATGTTCAAGACACACGTTCTGCCTTAAAGAAATAATCTTCTTAAGGAACCAAATAACAGAGGAAGACTCCATGCAATTACAAGTTTGCGGGGCTTCTATGGAATAGAAGTACTGCAAAGGTCGTTGATGCGTACTTGCCACACAGCGTAAGTCAGTGGCAGGCAGAAGGGGAGCTAAGGACATGCCTCTAATAGCAAGTTCAGATTCGGAGGCAACTCCAGCCGTCAGTCAGCCATCAGGCTGGGAAATCCAGCAAACACAGACCACGGCACTGCTACCAGACCTTCCTGGTCCTCTTCTGACCCTGTCTTCCAGAACGACTTTCACTCCCCTTCCTCTTCCAGAGATAAACTATTCATTTTCTTCATTATGTTACGTACTACGCTTAAAATATTAATGTATTAAGTAATGTGCATGCATGAGAGTTAAACCAAACCCAGCCACAGAGAAGTTAACTGATCTGACGAAAACTCGGGAGGAAAGGAGCAAAGCCAGTAATGAAACCTTGTAGTCCCATCTCCCTGTCCTCTGCATTAACCTCTGTGTTTAACCAGTATGTCTGAAAATATAAATGTCGGGTATTTAACACAGAGTTCTGAATACAACAATTTACACAGCAACTTGAAATCCAGAGCATCTTTATGCTCTACAGTTCTACAAAACACACAGGGACAGTTGCAGCAAATCGGTGTAGGGCTGCATCATACCGTGCATTTCAACCAGCACACCAGACGTGCTGCAACAACAGATAAAAACGCTGAAGCACCACAGAAAGTGGGAAGAAATGCGTAACTTTTTCCCCCAGATAAATTTTTAGGCTATCGCACTGAACAGAACGTAGTATTACAAAACCCAGTTGGGTCAAATCACCACAAAGGCCACACCACCAGCCTCCTGCTCACCGCGGTGGATACCTGCTCAACAGCACAGCTCCTTCTAGCATGACGCTGGGTAATTGGTTCCATACTCACTCCAAAGGCAGCACATTATTTACTGAATCCTCATTGCTAGTTTTACCAACATGGTGCGCCTCTCATCCGAGTACTGCTCAGCTTTCATTACTGCGTCCCCAAGATCTCTGAAGACGATAGCTATAGGTGCTGTGGAAGGAACGGGTACATTTCGATGAATACAGTGATGTCATTAGTAATCTAGGATTGCTTGAAGATGTGGGAGTAAAACTGCAGGGGACTACGAATAATACCGCAGGGTGAAATGCAGCTGCGGATGAAAAAACGTTACTATTTCTGATACTGTTTATAAAGCGTAAACTGGAAGACAAAGTCAGTGCAGAAGGCACAGTATGTCAGGACACACACTCTGTTCTGAATGAATAAAGAAGGCTCTAAAGAACTTAAATACATTATTTCTCTCAATTCTTTGGAAACCTAGAGAATTGCTTACACAGGACTCTTAGAAATTAAGCAAGCATTTTGGAGACATTTCCCCTTCCCCATTCCAGTGAGCCTTTTGCAGGGCTCGGGAAGGATTATTCTCCTACAGCACTGTTTAATGCCCTGCTGTAGCCTGAAGTTTTATCATCATCAAGTTTTACCCTCTCTTAAACATCAGACCAGACTGACTAGAGAACGTGAACCCTTGTAGCAGCAACAGTAAATAATTTTCCCCAACTACCACAGTATTTTACACCTGAAAAAGGCAGACAGCTGGGTATGGCTTTACAGTCATGATACCTACTCAGCCTGACTGAGAAATACCAAGCTTTCCTGTGGAACTGATGATGCACTGTTCCCACAGCCAACAACCGCTGAGGGCTATTGGGTTGTAGCTCTGCTACAATGACACCACGGTTGTGACTAAATCCAACAGGAGCCCACACTGTCAAGTGATTTCACTTCTCTTAAATACTCATACTTTGACTTACCAGTGCAAGCTCACCCTATTGGAGGGCGGTGCTCTTTCTATGAACTCTAAGCACAGTCTTCTGCTGTTATTCATGAGCTAATTCACAAAGTAAAAAAACAATCTCATAACCAAGCTGCTTAAAAAATAACCAGTAAACCCGTATTCAGCTTTGTAAGTTTAATGCAGGTATCAAATATTTGCTGGTTGTGCCTGATAAGTTACCGCAAATATAGACAAAGCAAAAGGGAAACCTTAATGTTGAGTGGAAGATACGTGAAAAAACATTCACTGAAATATGGTAAAAAATTATAAGGTCCCTATATGAAACTAGAAAATTAAGCGTATTTCTTGGACTGTAGAAGAAACGTTCAACTACTTTCTCAGCAGGACTCAAATGAACAATTGTATCATCTGACAATTAAAGAAGATGACTCTCAGCAGAACGACATCAAAATGCTGATACAAAAATCTGACTGAGAAAGAGGGCTTTTCAACTCAACTAACAAAATAACAAGATATAACACCTGGAAACTGAAAATAAGCAAACTGTGATTGGAAATGCACATGATTTCTCCAATAGTGAAACAATAAACCATTGGGATGACTCATGAGTGGATTTCTTGACTTTTCCTTAAGAGTAGATGTGCTTTCATTTGGCTGATGTGTTTGTTCTGATGCAAAAAAAGTTGGTCGATAATCTATGTGAGAGCTCAGAATACTGTTGAGCACCATTTTGGCACTAAAAACTCTGAATTCGTAAGATCTTCTCAGAACAAGCCTGAACATTTTGAGATTTCCTCAACCATCTAAGCAAGAGTAAGCCCATCCATTTGAGAACAGAAGTCCCGTGTTCAGCTATAAGGAAACAGCATCCTCACCTTTTTCAGACCTTCTCTAATGCTCTCTACCATCTTTTTGCCTCTCAATAGTAAAGCTTAACTGAGAGGCCTTCTCTCAGGACCAGGAATTGGTCACGTCTTTAGAAGGATAAATCCCTAGTCAGCAACTGAATGTAGAGTAGAAGCTTTAGTGTTTCATACACAGGGATGACCGAGTTGAGACTGCCGAGAGGTTGCCTGTGGACTTCTTTTCTAGCTCGGTTATGCACAGTGGGAAAGCAGCCTTAGGTTATTTGGTCATCCTGTGGGTCTTCTGCTTCTGATGGTACTTCTGTGACTTAGATTTCTGAAGTAACCACGGAAAAAATACTTGATAGCCTACAAGTTTACCATTCTTTGCTCAATTAGTATTCGTTCAGGTATCCAGCAGGATTCCTTACCACGACAGCATTCTTTAATTCCACGAGAAGTATTTCCGGGATAGGAGTTCATATGCTATACCTATAGCAGTCTGTAAGGAGCTAGATGTTCAAGTGGTTCGGCTCCTAATTAATTCCAGCCAATACACTGCACGTTTTAGCTAAAAAAATTAAAAGTACACTAGATACACTCTAATTTTACATTCCTTAGCAACTGCAGCAATTGTATTTAAGGGTATTTAGCGATCACGAACGGAGAGAAAGAAAATCACAAATGGATAGTGCAGTGATCCAGGAGACACTCTCCTTGTTCTGACACAGGCCAAACCAGCAACGGAAGTCTAAGCCCTTTCGCTTCCTCCTCCTGCCCGATCCAGAGACTTTGGTGAGACCTTCAATAACAGGGATTAAATACTGCTTATATTCTGGCTATGGGGATTGTATTCCTGAATAACGATCACTGCCTGTTTCATGTGCTCCCACGTTATTCTGCGTCCACCTAATGAAACCATTTGCAGTCTTTGTTGTACCTGGCATCAGAAGGCAGAGGGCTGCGCAGTGCCCAGCGCTCGGCACGTACAATGAGATACTGTTCTGCACTGTAGCAGTAACAATACAGATCCCAGCCGAAAGGGTAAATCACAACCACATGGCTCCATTTAATGTGTGTATTTTTATACACATGCACAATCACAAACGCATACTATAATCATTCGTACTCCATGTGCAAATCCCACAAAAACCAAAGATATCATCTGGTCGACCAAGATCACTCTGCTGTCCACACATAGTGTAGACATGGTGTCATTATTTTTTTAAAGTAATGAGTATGCATTAAGTAGGGTTTTTTTCAGTCATTATAATTTGGCCACATCAAATCCAGCTTTTCCAGACCAATGAATGGCACATACGACATAGGAACAGTGTTCCTGCCAATTTTCACATTTCCATCACCTTCCATTGAGATGTTAACAGCAAAAAAAGGAGGTTTAACAAAAAAATCACAACTAATGACTCCTAGCAGAAATATCTCACTTCTTTTTTTCACTTGTTACATCCTTTCAGTCTGCCAGATGAAAACTTCAAGGAAAAATGCTCTCCCTGAGAGTATATGTACCGCATTTTTTCATAAAAGAGGAAAACACAATGAAATCCATAAGCAATTCAATATAAACAAAAAGGCAACCGTAACTCCAACGGCTCTCACATAGTTCCAGATCATCAGAATGACAACTGCAAATAGGAAATTTAAAAATATTTTGAGTTTACAATTCTGACTTATTTTGTCCTGTCAAAACGTACTATTGCTTAACTTTCTGCTTGTCTCAACTACTTGCTAAAACTAATAGAAAAAATACTAAAAATTGCTCAATATCCCGTGAGAGGCCTACACCAGTTAGCTGTGCAACTTTAAGCACTTAAACGCCACTGTGAAACTCTGTGTCCTCACATCTGCTCAGGTCCGCAAGTACATTACTAAGCCATGGCCTCATCTGGAGAAGCAGCACCCATCGTTTATTGGGGATGTGCCGGGGAGGAAGCGAAGAGAGGAACTCCGCAGTGGACTGCTGGCCGGGTATCCCTCACACACTGTCAGCCTCTTCCACGAGCTCTACCCAAGAACCAGGAGAGCTCAACAAGGAGGGGTTTGCACTCTGCGAGACCAGGAGAACACCGGCCCTCGGCGCCCCGGACGTGCCCTGGGCTGGGATCCCAGCTCTGGAGAGCACCAAGCACCGGAGCAAAGCAAGAGATGCTGCAGTCTGACCACACCACGCTACCAGACCATGGTCACGGGGACACCGCTGTCCCTTGGAGAGCGCTCTTCAGAAGGGGCTGAGCTACTCAGTCATTACATGGAGCGGGGGACAAACCCCTGAAGAAGTCCACGTGAGAGACTTTGTGAAATTTGCTAAAAACCTTGTTATTGCCGATATATTCTACATGGAAGGTGTTTAGGTGTAACAAACAGTTAGGTAACATCCTAAAATAGATTGTGCATAATGCCCTAAAATAGATTCTGCACAGGTTTATTGTTTTCAAATAAAAATCTAGAAAGGAGTTACCATTCATATCATTCAGCAAGTGTAAGATTTCCTAATATACGCCCACATTACGCTGTTCCCAGCCACAGATAAGATGCATAAAATGGTTACTGTGGAAGATCCAGATGATTTCAAGGAGTTAGCTCACCTCTATCACAAAAAAGCCTCTAGCACTGCTACAGTGCACCTCTATATGATACTTTCAATGTCACAAACCACATTTTAATAAAATGTTTTGAGGAACTGTAAAATATTTTAGACATGCAAACTTCTGACGAACAGGAACATAAGTCATTACAACGAGAAAGTTACTGCCGTTTAGCTAATGGAGTTTTGTTTATTGGAATAATACTGTAATAAGAGTGCAACACTAGTAGTGGGATTTCATATTTGCTGTGACCCAGCATTTGAATGTATCTTTGAAGTGTAATAAAATTTTGCTAATAAAGCTGTGAGCAGAAAGATCATTTGCTTTTGAGAGTGAAAGGATGTTCTGTTCTTGCCAGACAAAAGGCCGGCGGCCTCAGCAGACCGCTCACGCACAGAGCACGACTCGGCGCGGCCTCTGCACATGCCCACACTGCAATCCAAAAGTGTAACCCAAATTCATGACGGCAGACCAAAGCTGACTTTAAACTCATGGCGGCTGCACAGCTCCAGGCACCAAGTATTTACTGAGAGTCCTTGTGCAACTGTACAAACTGTCCCTCGGCTGAAGCCCACGCCCACACGATTACAGGCTGCCATATCGGAGATGGCTATCCAGGTCAGAAAAACACCATTTTTGGTGTAGATATACTACACTACTACTATAAAATGTACATTGATCGGAAAGAAGAAAATATATTAAGGTAATATTAAAGATGACGGGGTTTAGAAAGCCTTATAGTGACTGTAGAACACTTTTTCTCTTTACCAGTTTCTCCCTATACGTGGTTATGCTGCTTTGATCATTTTTTTCAAGACATCTTTATCCATTTCATTCCTTATAGAGCTATTCAGCAGTAAGGAAAAAGCACTGGGTAACCACGTCCCATTTTGCTTGCAGAACTGATTTTTTTGCTCTGATATTGCTTTAACTCTTCTGATCAAAAGCCAGCACCTGGTAAGGGTGCAGTCCCGCTACTACTGAACCTAACAGGTACCTGGGTGCTTGCAGGTGACTGCTCACAAAACACAGTCGAGCTAAAGGGTCGGGTCGCTGAAGAGCACTCATTAATTCACACTCTTTTTCAAATTTTTCTTTTTTCATGAAACATGAATTGTGCTTAATATTCATAACATTTTATATTTTCAGAGGTAAAATCTGGGTAAAACCCTCTGAAATTAAAGGAATCTTTATATACAACACCCTTCTGTGATCTATACTTACTCTCAGGTACCAGCGTACCAGACAATGTACTTGCAGGCCACCTCTTCCCACGTTACTGCCCGCACTTAGCATTACTTACACTTAGATTTTCTAAAGCATACTTCAATTTGGAGAATAATTCCATGATTTCTGAGATGATGCATCAAAACCTCGATGTTCAGGCTTGCTAAGCCCTCATGATATCTAAATTCCTATTTGCATAAACTGGAGTAATCGGTTCTTTTCACAACTAGACTCGATGTCTCAGTTAAGTACTTTTTCAAACTGAAACCTCAGGGTCTCCTAACGAGCAAGTTTAAATACAAGACACCCAGGCACTGTAACCCTAGAGGTGTCTAACAGTGATGCTCAGCCCTACAGGAAAGGACTGATCAAAAGGGAAACGTCCGTTCTGCTTTAAAGCCAGCTTTGTAGACCTAAGATGTTGCATGGGCATTCACGGAAAACCTGTCCACTACTCAGGCAGTGGTCCAGAAGACTCGGAAATGGGGAAGCTGAAGCACTTTTTGCCTGCATATCTGAACACGGAGCTTATCCTGTTGTTTAGCAATAGAGTGCTGTGCCAAGCGCTTTTCCTGGGGATGTCAGCATTACAATACCACCATGGAAAAGTTAAGAGTGAACCTCAATTTCCATGCAAACTTCTTTTTTTGAGTAAGAATTCAACCCTTTTAATTTACACCAAACAGGGGTTTTCAACCCTCTAACACACATTCTCTGCAAGATAAAACTGAAGATGAAACTTTGTATTTGGAAATCTGCTACATAAATTGAGACTTTACTTTTAACAAATACTTGCAAAGTATTCTTGCAGCTGTGATTGATACTGCAATGGCCCAAGAGACTCTCTGAGGTCAACTGAAAGTTTTAATGGCATACTGAAACTCTGACATATTTTCCATTCTGAATCTCAGGCTCTTTCTCAGAGCACAAATGGATATGAAATGGTAAGACAAGAAGTTTATTTAGCCATGCCAGAGGACCAAGAACACAACGCTGACTGGCAACATGCAAAACTGACTCGCTTTACTGTCTGGCCAGACTCCCGATGCTCTGGAAGTTGGTGTTAATCATCACTGTGCGACCACACATCAGTACAAGGCAACAAACCCAGCATCAATACTGGGACAAGCGTGCCATGTGTTTCTACCTCTATGCAGCCCTGGACATTTAAAAAGAATTTTAAAAAACATATAAAATGGATCTGAAATGAAAGAAGCTTCTTAAGTTCTCTGAACAGCTTTCAGCTTACAGAATAAATAATGCTATGTTACTGAAAGGAAGATTAAAATGACAGCAATTTCAACGTGAAGACAAGAAGGGTCTTAACAGTTTTATCTTACGTTCAACTCTTCTTCTTCACATTCCATACTGACAACTCTTTTTTTTTTTTTAAGTAGGTGTTTTGGTTTGTTTGGGTTGTTTTCGTTCTCAGGCACAAAGTGTCCGTGTGGACACTTTACCCAGAATGATTAGCATGCTTTGTGGGCTCTGTAAAATCACTTCTAAACAACCTGGTTTTCTCTTTCTTTTTTTGCTGGAATAGAGCATAAGGGAAAGCATTCTGGGACAGGTAGCAGCATGGCTTATTCACGATAGCTGCTCTGGTCAATCTCCCAGCATAACTGAGGCTGTATCTTCAGGAAAACTTGAAATAATCTTAAATATTTACTTATTGGAAAAACTTACATACCTCATTCCTATCTGAACTCCGCACACTACAGGAAATCATTCTGTGCACAGTACGATTAACCTTAGTAACTCCCTCTGCTGTGATAATACTAAGGCAAACAGCACTGTATTTTTAGGATTACCCTCATCTTAAAATTTTACCCAAATTTCCAAATTCCGGCACAGCTAGTGATAAGCCTATGTACAAGACAGGAACTAGACAATGCCATGCAAAACTAGACTTATTTTTAAAAGGGGCAATGCTGAACGTTCCAGTAGGAGAATAAAATCTCCCCATGCACAGGGTTTTTAGTTTTGCAATGTAACACAGAGGTGCTTTTCTTAACCCGGCCAGAGTTCACGCTGTGCATCGAGGCACCTTGATTAACACCCATCCTAATTTTATGCTGCTATGCTATCCGTTTAGATAACTAAACCTTTTGTAATTTTACTAAGTTACTTACTTGAGCTACATCTGGGCGAGCAAGTTTCAAAGTTTAAATATACATGGGGAAGAAAAATAAATACAAAATAAATACAAAAATACTTGTTATTTTATTTAGCAAGTTGATTGTATGACCCCATCCTACAAAGCCAGGTGCATGTTATAAAAACTGGTAACAAAATATCCACTGCAGAGAAAATAAATAATTTAGCTTCCCTCACCTACCCTGTAATAAATAACCCAGTACAGATTTCTAGTTGAACAAACTTGCACAAAGGAACTGCCTTGCCTTGAATATTAGGTTCTGTAACGCCCCCATAACGGATGAGATACTTGGAGCCCCGTCGTTAAATATGACTTCGTCCAACCCTCAGCGGTCTACATTCACAGCCAGTGAGCAAACCCACCCTTGCTGCTTTCAGCTGTGGCAAAGGCGCTCTGGGAGCAGAGGGTGCCCCTGGAGCAGGCAGCTCCTGAACCACACGCAGCTTCGTCGATCATGGCCAGCGTCGTTACCTTGAAGCAGAGGAGAAGGCAGTGCTCTTCACACAGCACAGGTGTAACACGCGCCGGCCAAACCGCTCCGCCCAGCCAGTGGACCATCATCTAACGCACGCTTGCGCAGCGCACGGCACAGAAAACCTCCCCTTCAGCCCGCAGCACTGCCTGCACGAGGCCATTGGTCTGGCCAGGCTTGCAGATGAGGCAGCAGAGCGACTACCTGGGCACCTGCTGATTCTCAGCTTCTTCACCCATCAGCACACGGCGCGACTCCCTCCTCCTCCTCGCCTGGCCTTCTCCAAGTCCAAAGAGCCGTCTCCCATACCAAGAGGCTTTACAGCAGAGCTGTACAACCCCAGCTGTCGCTACTGCCTGCAGCCCTGCGGCTGGGTAACACGCGGAACAACGCCAGGAGCTCCTCATCAGGAAGGGACCCGAGAGGTGAGGACACAACACATGACGGGACGACGGAGGAGCCAGGAAAGCATGGAGCGCTGAGGTTGGCTTTTTACAGCAAAGGACTAGAAGCAGTTGAGGCGGGGGGGATTTCATTAGACCAAACGGCCACATCAAAGAACGTACGGTCTTCACAAAAGGAGGATTCAAATAACCCCACTGTCTGCTTTAGCGTCATCTTCCTTTTGCCTGTACGATCATCTCCATCCTCTCCAGACAGAGCTTGAAGCTGCTTGTCTCGAGCTGCTCAGGCAAACAGAAAGCACGGAAATGACTGAAACTCAATCTAACGAGAAGTCACAGACAGCGTTCTGCGAACATACTGGTGGCTCCATTGCCCAACACACTTCATAAACAGTGTCCAAGGGTCTCCGATGATAGGTAACATACAGAGTCGTAACAGAGGGCTCAGAACGCTTTCGGAAAGAAAGGAACAGAGCTAATGATGGCGAGGTCTTTACTCTTTCTTCCTATAGACCAGCAACACCACACAGGCAAGACTACCAAAGGCTACCGACCAACAAAATCAACGCGGATGCCTAATCTTTCTCTCTCAGAAGAAACTTGGCAGGCATAGGTATCAGTTCAGCCACACGGTCTAACGCAGCAATTTTACCACGTGAAGGCCTAAGACCACAATGCCGACAGGCGCCCAGGCAAGAGCAGTGAGCGCTCCAGGGTGCCGCCTTTGCCCCCCACGCAGGAGCTCAGATCCAGCAGTGAGGGACCACCTCGAGGTTTCTCAGGATTAAGCAATGATTTCTACGGAAAGACCTAACACTGCTTCACAAGAGACATCCTCCCTGAAAAAGATAATAAAAATGATCAGTGATATCTAAAAGCCCCAGAGAACCCCGAATCCATCCCTCTGGCACTTGTATCAGGAAGCGACACAGAGCAGTGATTTCCAAACTGTAGTCAACGGCATGTCAGCAAACTGCCGAGTACTCGGCGGTGGTCTGGAGAGCGCTCGATCGACACGTGGCGATGGCTCCATCTCCCTGTTTCCAGCTTCTAAACTGCATTAAGTAAGTTTAATGTACATTTGATATTTTTATAATAGAAATTTACCATCGGAACTGCTGAAGTTGCCGCAGAGACGTTACCCAGCCCCAGACGCGAGGGAGACTATGACTGCTATGTGAACAAAACCATGAAAAACGTTCCTTTAAATATTTGGAAACTATCGTCAGAAAGGAAGGATGAAAACACCTCACCTGCTTCTACAAAAGCAAAACAGAAGTGACACTTTTTTCCCCTGAAATGCACACTGTATGTCATGTTAAAAAGAGACACAGGTAAGATTACACAATTTAAAAACTGGGCAAGCCTCCTTGGTGGGATGGAGCTTTGCGCACTTGCTTATTTTTGGTTGCAGTACAGTTTCTGTATATACACTAACACTACGAGTGCTCTGAGTGTCTAGGAGAGAGACAGAGCAATTTTATACAACTAAATCCTGATTTTTATTTTTCTTTGTTGAACATTTACTTGTTCATACAATACCAAGAAAAGAAAACAGGGACATACCTAAGCTGTTTTCTCCTAAATCACCCAATGAACTTCTCCAATACAATTATCTTGGGTTTTGACATGGTGAGAAGTCTCCCCCTTCTCAGTTTTCTTTACTTTTAAAATCCGTCTCTGGATGCTACTGCGAGCTAAGCAAAAAGGGTACAACACCCCTGCAACAGAGCTACAATTCGACTTTGTCCCTTTATACCACAAAAGGAAATACCTTTCTTTGTGTGTGCACGAGATATTGCCCCTGAGCTGCCCACGTAATGATCATTTGCTTCATCAGTTACAACTAGTCTCTTTTCATCAGTTTTAATCAAAATTCACCACCGCACGCAGGCCGCTTCACTTCTTTTGCTGTTTATCTTTTCACTCTGTCACCGCTTTGCATGAAAATCTTAATTTTTTCATGTTCTCAAGTTTTCCAGGTTTCAAGCACACAACACTTGCAGCTTCTCTCCAGCCTCTAAATCAGCCTCACCTTGTCATCTGTGCCTATGTCTTAATCAGCACGGGCCAGCGCACATCCTTTAAGCCTCAGGCCCAGAACCACACGTGTGGAGCACCCCACCGTCAACACCGGCAGTAGAACTACTTATTTCAGTATTTTGCTTCATGTTTCCACACAGCTTTTAAAATAAACGGCGGAACGTCACCCCTAATGCCACAGCGAAGCTTCTTTAACAAGTTTTCTGTGCGCACAGGTAGTTTTGGGGAAGATCTGCAGTCGACCCAGGGCCTACTCGGGCATCTGTGAAGCGCAGCGGCAGCAGGCAGCGCCTCTTGCCTTCACCTCCTCCATCAACTACTTTGAGGCAATTATCGGAGCTGGTTAAGATGAAAGAGCTACAGTTTAACCTTACTGAATACCTGTCATAACAAGCGCTCATCCAGGTGATTTACCAGATTTTAATTTCACTTTTTGCCACTCATGGAGAACTGCTGCAAAGCCGGTAACGCTCCGTCTTCCTCCTCCTCGGTAACGCCCGGTGGAAGGAGAACCCTCCCGCAGGGCTGCCCTCCTCTGCCACCTGCCCCTCCGTCTCGGTGACCCTCCGGTACCGCCCGCCCCAGCCTTCAGGCCAGGCGAGTGTCTCGCAGGTGCGGTACGCGTCCCGTCGCTTATTCTTCGAACCCCCTGAGGCTGACAGCCCCTCGGAGAGCCCCGCTTCTCCGTCATCGGGCATTCCGGACTGGAAGGCGGCAACCGCCACCGCCGCCGCCGCCGCCGCCGCCGCCGCCCGGGACGCGGCACCTCGCCCTTCGCCCCCGCCGCGGCTCCCCGGGACCCGCAGCCTGCCCGCAGGACGGGGCTGCGGCCCCTTCCCGGGCGATTCCGTGAATTTTAATGTTCTCGGCTCGGCAGTCACCAACTTCCCCGTTTCTCACAGGGGAAGAAAATGAGAATACATGCCCCTGAAGTTGCGCCCGGCCGCCTTAACTCCAGCGCGGCCACCCTCCCATTGTCTGCCGCGCCGGCGCTCCGTGGGGACGCTTTGGGGAGAAATGAACCGAAGAGAAGAGCCCTCCGCCCCGGCCCGCCCTGCTCAGGCTCCGGCTCCGGCTCCGGCTCCGGCTCCGGCTCCCGCTCCCGCTCCCCCTCCCCCGCCTCCGCCGCTACGGCAGGCCCCGGCCTCGGGCGCTTCGGCGGCGGCGCCAGGGCCGGCCCGGGC
>JAVKLA010000036.1:663001-700493 GCA_034782735.1 Sagittarius serpentarius | reverse complement strand
GGCCCGTAAACATGCCTGGGTGTTGAGTTGCATTAAGAAAGTTAAAAAGCACCTTCTTTTTAGTTGGTAGAATTACACTACTGCTCTTAAAGTTACCCACCTCTGCCTGTGGCAGCCCTTTGGCCAAGGCTGCCGCACCAAAGAGGTGACAGTAAATACCTCGTGCCTGTGAAGGACCAAATCAAAGCGGGAGGGTGCTGGGTATGTGCTGGGAAGGGCCACTTCGAGACGTAACCTCCATGTAGCCCAGGAGCGCGCATCCCCACAGACACCGGCTTCCTCTCGGGCGGAGAGGGGTCAGCGGCGGCGAAGGCAAAAGAGGAACCCTCGAGTTTGAACCGAGACTGAGGACACACAACCTCACTCCGCCGCAACGCCGAGACTCTGAAGGTGGCTAGAACGGTCGGACCGTGGGGCGTTTTGGGGGGATCTGTGTCCCCAGAGTGTTCGATCGCCACTGGCATGCTTACCTGAGAAGCACGAGAGCTTCCTACAAAGTGCTCACAAAGGGAATCCCGCCTGAAGTGGGATTTTAATTCCAGTTACGATGGATTCAGCATCTTGAATCCATCTCGGTTGGGGGGGGTGGGGGTGGAATCTTCTGTTTATCTTAGAGCAAAAAGAAAAAAACGGACATTTCTCTGCCTTTTTTCAACAGTCTGCAAAAATCCTCAGAAATCACCTGTGGAGGACAAGGGCAATTCAAGGGGCCAAATGACTTCAACTCTAGTTTTTTCTACAGAGATACACGTTGTCGGTATAGGCAGAACCTGCCTAGGACAACTGAAGAGGGACTGTCAAAATCACGTGCCTTGCCCACTGAATTTACATGCCGCAGAAATGACTTTCAGCCAGTGTTCGTGCAGAGCTGTCTTTGAACTGGCGTCAGAAGTGGCACGCTCTGGTCCACCATGGGTGTTTACAAGATTCGAAATTAAATTTCTGGCATAGCTCAAGGTGTGGTAACGTGGGGGGAAGATTATAGGCCTGCATCTTAAATCGTGACTCAGTTGTTTTGAATGACATGTTTTGAATGTCTCGAGACGCACAAAAGGGCCTATTTTCTTTATCGTGTTGAGCGGCATAAGTATCTGCCCTCTAAAAATCAGGCCTCTTTTAAGTTTAGATTGATCTATCATGATTTTAATTGCTCGGAGCTTCAACCAGAAAGTAGAAGAGCAAGTCTAGGGAGTAAAGCAGGGTGAGGAGGAAAGGCTTGGGAACCATCGCGAGAGTTGCTCACACCTTTACAGAGTCCGTTCACTGCTCGGCAGTGCCAAGGGCATCTACCGGCACCTCTCAGCTCAGGGTTTAAGCAGAGCATTCAGCGATTTCGATGCCCTTTGGTACCAGACAGTCATGGGGAAATTGGGCTTCCTGCCTGTGCACACCCAAAATGCATGCTGGAGTGCCTTCTTCCTTTTGTAAAACCAGTATTTTGATTTTTAAGGAGCACGGAAGCACTTGCAAGCATAGGAGCTCATCACACCATGTTCTGTGCTCGTCTCCCTCTCCCGGTTGCTTTGTGGGCGTTGCTCACACCAAGCCCGTAGAGCCTGTGAAAAATTACATCCTTTTTGCCTTTCCTCAAGTCCCACAAGCATCTCCGTGAAAACAGCCCTATTTCCAAAGCACCGCCCCGAATTCTAGTGTCAGCATGTCTCCACTGCAGCCGCTGGTGAGCTAAACCCTCCTAATGCCACGGGGATTTTGGTGACCACAACAAAGGGCCGTTGGGACGTACAAGGGTGCAGCCAGACACTCCTCTGCAAATGGGGCTGGAGCAGTTCAAGGCTCCTCAGCTGTCCCGCGCTGCTCCTCGGGTGATGGTTACATCCAGTGGTGGAGCCATCCTCGCAGCATCAGCTTTTTTACTCCTTCCCTCTGGAAAGTCGGTTGGATTATTTTAAGTTGTGCTGGAAGATGCTGGAGCCGACATGGCCGATATTGCACAGAAACGAATGATGGGGGCCTCGATGGCTCTGTTCTGGTAACTCGGGCATCTTCCTAATTGTTTTGCCAGGGATTAGCAGATAAAGAAACTAATTGGTGAGGTTGTCTCATTGTCCTGACCTCTCCATGAGTATTTCGATCTAGAAGCCGCGCAAGGAGGGTGCTCGGCTGCTCCTGGGCAGGGCGGAGTGAGCGGTGGAGCTATGCTGAGATGCCTCAGCAAAACATAATTAGATCACTGAGCTGACTTTTTTGAAATTTTGAAGCGAGTTTCTCATATGTACTTTTCAACCAATTGGAAAAAAAAAATCAGCAGCATAGGCCCAAAGAGATACCCAGAAAACATCTGCGTGGTGGTCGCAGACCTTGTGGGCAGTAAGCAGCTGGACGCAAGGCATCCAGGGGCTGCATCGCACGAAGAGATCTGCCGCTATCTTGGAGCTCGCGGGAGAGGATGGGGGTTTTTCAGGAGTACTTAAATGACCCGGGAGCAGAAGTCTCACCGACGGTGACGTCCTGAAGCGGGCACTTCGGAAGAGCCTCCATCTCCTCCTTCAGTTTGCACAGTGACGGCTCGCAATGCTGAGCCCTCCGGTCCCGCGTCTGGTGTCGTGCTCAGAAAGGGCTGAGGCTTGGTCATCAGCACAGAGGGCAGGACTGCTATCATTTTTTGAGCTTCCCAGTTGTTCTTACCATTTTGTAGTGTTCTTCCTATAGATGTCCTCTGCGGTGGTATATGCAAGGTCCTCCCATTTTATGATGCCCTGTAGCTTTAGACACGTTGTCCCCATAGTTATTTCCATGCTACTGTAGAGAAGTAAACCAAGTTGTCTTTTTTTTTTTCCCCTCGACCATATCTACTCTGTAAGTAAATGTTTGCAAAGAAGCTATCATCTGTGAAGCCAGCCTTGAAACAACAGGGATCACTGGGCTGCAGCAAGAGAGGGGTCAGCAGAGGACGGTGTACATCCCTGCCAGTTCTCCCCTCTGACACCAGATTTCCCAGTTGCAGCAGCTGGTTCAATCTCATACCACAACGTAGTGTCCTGTTTTGGTCCTATTTTGGTTGGCGCAAAGGGGCGAGCAGCACCCATCGGCCCATGGCTGTCCTACAGGGAGCTCTACAGTAAATACACAGAAGTGGTAGTTCAAATGCTGTAACAAAATCCCCAAATAAACCCAAACCCCACGCCAGAAGGAATAATGAGACGTGCAGTGTGAAGCAAGGCATTTGAGGATGTAAACAGCATTTTTAATTTGAAATGGGTAAAGTCATAAAAGGAGCCTGGTTTAAAAGGGCTTTTCACGTAGCAAGTAAGTTTAAAGACCTGCTTAAAGAATTTGTTTTTTACTCGTAACTCTTGATGCAGTTTGCATTTATCAGGCCATACATGCACTTTCTCACTTAAACATTTCTCTCTTGCCTTATATTTCAGCACACAATCTAATGTCACACACCATCTCCACATGGAGAAGTTACTTCACTGGGCGTCATACTGACATGAAAATTTTGTCTTTATTGTCAGTCACCAGAGTCTGTAAAGGGTGCACAGACAAAAATCTGAACTTTGGCCATCCTAGCAGGTGTCAAAAAAAAATGTATCAGTCTCTCTCGTAAGAGTTTAAATTTTCAGATTTTATTTTATTGTATTTTATTTTATTTTTTATTTTGGGGGGAAAACAATTGTAGAAACTCAGAAAATTCACAATAACCCCCTCCCCATACTGCCGTGCCGTAGCCTCAGGGGCACGCGTGGAGAGGAGGCACGGGAAGAGGCAGGAGCACAGGGCAGGAGCCTGCCCTTGGGGAGCAGCCAGCAGCGCAGTAGAAAGCAGCGTCGGTAACTCCACCTGGGCACCAGTTTTACTTGGTGGATATCGGGCAGGGTAACTGGTCGAGGTAAGCAAGCAAGCCAGAAGTCCTCCTCTCTGCCAGCGGACTCATTGTTTCTTTATGGTACGTCTTTGTCATTACGTCTCTGTATTTATTTGGGGGAAAAAAGGACCAAGAGCAACATGTCTGCACTTCTTCATGTTACAGTGGTGGAAAAAAACACTTCCTCGTGGTGCGCGGATGAGCCCAGAGATGCACCTTACTCCTAGTTCACTGCACCTGAGCAAGCAATTGAAGGAAGCGCGCCAGCGGGTCCGAGTCTAAAACATTAATGTTGCATTTAATACTGAAAACACGTAGCGCATTATTTCTTCCTCAGCTGTGTGGGCGATTAAACAGTCCTGTGTCAAAGCCTTAGGAGGCCTGGCAGCATTTCCCGGCCCATGCTCTGCAGCCTCTTGGGTCGGCGGCAGCAGCGCCGGTAGACGCGCTCCGCAGGAAGGCCTGGTTGAGCAAAGCCAGCCTGCCTAACTGCCCAGCGCTGCCTCGTGCAGGGGCTGGGCGTGATATTGCCAAGACCTGGCAACCAAAGCCTCCTACGGTTTAATGAACATCGGGTACAGAAATATTTTTGAAGTGTTTTTCGCCTGTATTTTACAGCAGGGTGTAAAGCAGTGAAGTGACTGTCGCTTTTTACCAAGCTCAGCGGCAGAAGCAAACGCCTGTTTCAGCAGCAGAAATATTTCCATTAAATGTGGTCCTGAAGTTCAAAGCTCACGTGGCAGGAAGTATCGTGCCGGCTATGTCTTTTCACTCATTGTTCATGCTATGTGTGCAGTTCTTCATTGAATGTAGCCTTCAGGAGAATAACTCAAATAAAATTAAAAAAAAAATAGACCCAAGGAGTGCCCCATGCCCTCCATGCTGGGGGCCAGGGAAAAAAGCCAAACCTCCGTACACCTCCCGGCTGCACCCAAGCAGTTAAAAGGGCAGCGGAGCCTCATTTGGAAGAGCAAAAATAAGGCAGGAGTAGGATGGCAGGAGGTTTGCGCAGTGGTGAAGCAAGCAGCGGGGAGCAGAAGGCACGGGCTGGCACAGATGGGTGAGCCGGGGCACGGCTGGGAGCCAGCAGCCCGCCTCAGCCCCTGATGAGGCCACGGCCAGCCCCAGCCCTGGGCTCCACGGGGCTGCTCGCCCGGGCTGCCCCATGCCTTGGCTGGGGTCGCTCCTGGTTTACACCGTGGCCTGTGGTTAGGGAGCGCTGAGTGGTTCGATGGGAGCGCTGTTGTTTTTGGGGTCATCCCTGCGCGACCGTCACCGCGCCGGGAGCTCTGCGGAGACCCCCAGGCCCGCTGGCGGGGTCCGCCCCTCGCTCTCCTCAACCTGCATCAGCTCAAATCGCCTGCGTTGGGTGGTGTCGCACCCTGAGAATCACGTGTAATCGCAGAAACTAGCGCCCGTGCGGCACCCACGGCTGCAGCGCTTGGAGCCTTTCCATGCCAGGACGTTACCAAATCAGCTCTACTTCATACGTGGTAGCTCCTGGGCTAGAGTTTGCATATGTGCTCCAAGAGTTATGCAGTTTCCAAGCACAGATAGTATACTGTCCTCATCACTTGCTCAGTGTCTTGAGCTTCATACACACTAGAAGATCCCGGTGCTTAGGAACTGTTTTGGTAGAGGTTGTGGGAAAAAAAAGGAAGATGCGTAACACGTTCCACTCTCTGGACTCCGTCCCCAGGAACGCTGCCCATCGCCACCAGCTCCTCCCCGTCAAGCACAGTCGGGTTAGGCTCGGCAGCCCTCTTCAGGCTTTGCAAGCAAATGTAACGTCTGAAGCACCGGTACTCGCATTCATTTACATTAAAAAAAATAAAGCCCAAGACATGATATTCCAGCACATCCCTCTCATGCCACCCCTGGTTAGTGCCTCTTTCTTAAGTCCTGGTTCGACTCTTCTGTTTTCTAGAGCAACAGCCAATTTAGGCAGTACACAGCAGCTGTAAATCCAGGTTAGCAGAAACAATAATCCCCGGCAAACCATAATAACCTCCACCACCAGCGTGGCCGGGCTCGCAGGCAGCGAGAGGGGCTGCGGCGTTCCCCCAGGCAGCAGGAGCTATGTAAAGGTGGCAGCGGCACCAACAAGGAGACCTCCCTCAAAACCAATCTGCTGGGGGAGAGCAGCGGCGATCCCCTCCCTCCACTCCTTCCCTGCGAAGGCCTCGCTTCATCTGCTGCGTGGTATGTCTGAGCCCCCAAACCACGCCTGAGCCCCCCCAAACCACGCCTGAGCCCCCCAGGAGCAACAGCCTGAACACACCAGCACCAATGCAAAGTTAAAACCAGACCAAAGTCCCCAGGCAGCGCTGCAGATAAAAAGAATCAAAAGGCAGAAAGAAGGGAAAAATATGTTCATATTTATTAAAATGTGTTTTAGTAATCCTTTCTCTTATGGTTGGTTCTTGGAGTGAGGCCAGCCAGACGCCTCGTCACTGCCATCATAAGACCAGGAGTCACCGACCGGGTGTGAGGGCTGAGATGCAGCAAGTAGAAAAACTATTAGAAGAGATTCAATTGCAAATCTCTGGAAATCAGTACTTGGTTGACACATTTTTGGGAAAAAGGCATGTTTGGCGGGGGTGAAATACCAGGCTCCTCCAAGGCTCGCTCTGCAGCTCTGGGCGCAGGAGCATCGTCGCTGGCTCAGCGGCCGCAGCTCTCCCCAGCCTATGCAGGCTGCCAACCCGGGCAACAGCTTTCAAAAAATGCTATTTAAAAAAGGATTTTGGCCATGGTTACTCAAGTTATGTGGCCACTGTGGAGCCTCATGCAAAATGTTTTTTATAAACATTTAAACCATCTATAAACAAGGTTTCATAACTTGGCAGTCGGACTCAATTTTTGTTATTTTTCACCCAGAGCACGCTGCCGTGCTGGGAGCTGCCTTCTGTCTCCATCTCTCACACAGCGTAGTCCGAGCATGACCATAAGCATTTTCTAGTCTGAAACTAGAAGATGCGCACGAGCCCATCACTGTAATCAGACTAATTCACATTTATTTCGTCTCTGCCCACTGTGTTTTATTAGGGATCGGGAAGCTCATTTTTTGCAAAGCCAAAGAAGCCAGAAGTTTACAAAGTAAAAGAGAGTTTCAAAGTGTTTATAACTTTTCTCTTTGGATTTGCTGAGAGCCTGTTATAAAACAGAAGAGTATAAATAAAGCAGAATTAAATGTTAGATGGACATGACTCTGAGAGAGACACGAAGCAAAAGGACGTTTGCATTGACAAGGTTTACTAGAAATGACACTTGGGGACACACTTCTTGGAGCTTTGCGGGAAGGTGCTGCCTGGCCTGAAACGACTGGCAAAACCCGCTGCTGACTGCAGACCCGCTGAGACTTTACGCCGAGACACAGCCTTGATGCACCGTCTCAAAAGGCAGATGGAAACCAAGCGTGATCTGCAAACCCCCAGCCCAGCAGCAGCGAGCGAGCTTGCCCAGCCTGACCCGCGGGCCGGGGTTTCTGCCCTTGCCCTCATCCCCTCCCGGAGGCTCCAGGCACCCATGGGTGCTGCGCCTTTGGGCTGGCACCCGTGGGAGCAGCCTGGCTGCAATGCCACCCTCCAGCAGCCGCTCAGCATCCTGCTGGCCGGCCCTCTGCTCCCGTCCCGTCCCGTCCCGTCCCGTCCCATCATCTTGTCCCCACAGCGGCAGTCGCACAGGTCCTCGTTCCTCTCCTTCCCCCTTTCCCTCAGTTTAGCTCTTTGCCCGCGTCCTTCACCCTTTGCGTCCACCAGCTGCAGCCAGCAGATATTTAATACATCTGATAGCAGGTCACTAAATGTTACGTTTTATTACAAATACTCTAACAGAACCACTATGAATTAAGCTGGATGTTGTCAGTGCGTTAGGACGTTCCTGCTTTCTGTATGACCTTGCCCAGCTTTTACTTAGTATTTTTGTTTTCACTCGTGTTTTTTAAATTGCTGTATTAGTTTGCAGAGCCGTGTGTGAGCAGCTGCGATTTCAACTAGAAACCAGGGCACGCCTTCAGTCATTTATCTCACAAAATACTCCGTCGAGCCCCCAGACCTAAATGCCAAACCAAGGACAGATTACAATCCCATAGTAGTTTCAGAAATACAGCTTTTCCTGCCAAAACCCTTGAATTCCTCATGGCATTAGCATCCTCTACTTGGGTATTAAATAAAAGGAAACAGTATTTAACTCTTACCTGCTGCTTTGCCATCGGAAGGCAAAGCCCCTGGCGAAGGGCTCAGGAGCTTCCCACTGTCCTCTCCCTGGTCCAAGGAGAGGTGTCTCAGGGCAAAACTCGGGACAGGGGCCCTGGGCCGTGCAGGGGCCATGGGTTTGCCCTCAGCTGAGCTGTGCTGGCACATGCCACATCCTCCGTGCGCTGCCGCCACATCCTCTGCGTGCTGCCGCTGCGTCCCCTCCCGCCGCAGCACACTGGACCAGGGCACGGCAGGTTGAGTGGAGCACGGGCTCATGGTTCAGGTCAAGGTCTAGGACGAGGCACAAGCGAGGATCAGGCAGCAGACGAGCGTTGGGGGAGAGACCTGCAGCCCCTCGGGGTTTGGAGGGGGTGATTGCAGGAGCAGCCACAGGCACTCACGCTGGCCCAGAGGAATGGAGGGTGTTGCCCCCGTAACTCGTACGGAGAAAAAAAGGGGTCTCAGAGAAACCCCCCAGGCTCGGGGCAGTGACCAGAGGGGAGCAGAGCAAAAGCTGCTGTAACCACGGGCAGGGAGGAATGACACATTTGCTCTGCGTGGATACCGCCACTGGCTTCACTGAAGTTATCAAGGAGATTTAAACAACAGTCTTTCAGGTAATGATTAATGCAAAACTGCTTCTTTCTTTTTATTAGTTTGTAGTAGTCACAGTTAGAGATGGGGGCTAACAAATCCTGCAAACCCCACCCTGAGGGTTCAGGAGGCCGTGAGGGTGCATCGCTGCGGCCCCAGCCCTTCACGCCAGCCCCGGGACAGCGGCTGCTGTTGAGGCAGCATGGGTGTCTCGGGGAAGGGGGACACCGGTGGGACATTGGGAACCATCCCACTCCAACCCACTGCGCGACCCTGCCAGCTCCCAGGGCAGAGCGGTACCCGGTGGGGACTGGGCTTCCCCAGGAGAGAGGGCGGTAGATGCTGGAGACCTTGCCTTACTCCAGGGCCGCGCGCCCACCTGCGCGCTCTTACCCAGCGGTTAAGCACGATCGGACTCGGCTCTGGTCGTTTTATGGGCTCTCAACACAATAAAAGGGATTACACAGACTTTCACTGAGGGAGCTGTCATCTGCCTCAGGTCTCGATAATGATGCTCTTAAGCACAGACAGCATTGAAAAACATGCCCACGATCTCACTTTTCATCTCTTCGCAGCACAGAAGCGACGGCTGCGCTATCCCATTCCCCGTCATCGCTGTGACCGGGCGCTGGGGCTCCATCCTGCGCACCGGCATGAGGGACCCTGCTGACGAGGGGCCATCAGAACCTTTTACTGGCAGGCATAGGAACAGCCCCCAGAGCTGTCGGCCGCTGCAGGACTCTCCCGGTCGCAGGGCATTCCCCAACTCTGAAAAACTCACCCCTTCAAGACTTTCTGATGAGGATCTAGGATGTCGCGCGGCGGTGGCTGCTCTCTCAGGCAGGCTTACACCCCCCCGGCCCATGACGCAGCCACCCAGCGACGCAACCGCTGCCTTAAATAGCACAACCGTGAGCACAGGAAATAAAATGGTCGCAGCGCTTCCTCGCCGGCGCTGCTCGCCATCCCAGGTGGGAGGGGGGGGCGCTTTGGCCACCTACCATCTAGCAGATCGCTTAAATCTCATTTTCCTCTGTCCTAACGCAATGCTGCACTTAACATGTGAGAGCCGAGAAGGAAAAACGCTCCGGGATGCCTGCGCTGGGCTCCCCCTGCGCAGATAACCCGTGGCCCCTAAATCGTCTCCACTGTCAGTAATTATCCACCTGCCTGCGTTTAAGGACTCGCTGAAGACTGGATGTAAAAAACGCACTAAAAGTGATTGACTGTGGCACACACAGATCATCATTGGTCGTTAACAGCACAGCTGAACAATTAGCGAGGCTAGCCCGGAAGAAGTGTTGATGCTTTAGTTGCTTGCCAGCGGCAAGCAGGGCTCTGCCCTCAGCTGACAGCTAAGCCCATTGGCATGGGATCGACTGTGGCCACACGCCCCCTCCCAAGATTCTCCCAGTTTAACCCTTGTCTTGGAGATAGATAGTGAGATACTGGTCACATAGGAAGCATTTCTTTACCGAGAGGGCGGTCAAACCCTGGAATAGGCTGCCTGGAGAGGCGGTCGATGCCCCAAGCCTGTCAGTATCTAAGAGGCATTTGGACAATGGCCTTAGTAATTTGCTTTAACTTTTGGTTGGCCCTGAATTGGTCAGGCAGTTGGACTAGACGATTGTTGCAGGTCCCGTCCAACTGAAATAGTCTATTCTATTCCACTCCATTCTATTCCATACCAAGAGGTCTGAGAGCCATCATCTTAATTCGTACCAGTTTTCACTTCAGAAATAAAAAGGCTCACTTCTCGTAGAGCCCCTTGGCCTTTATAAATAATAAGCCCCTCCACCCTTGGGCGCCTCTTCCAGACGCTTGCTTAGATGCAAAGACCTGCTGCGTGGCAAGGAGCTGGCTTCAGCCTCCAGGCTCAGCGCCTGAGGGCTTTTTCTGGGTTACCAACAGGAAACCTTCAGGCAACACACGAAAAGCCGAACACCCCATTCCCTGCCTGCAGCAGGCATGCCCCAGCCCCCGTGCTTCCCGGTCCCAGCAGGAAGCTACTCAGGATACGAGGGAAGACAGCAGCCCCATGCTTGCCTCCGACGGCTGCAGATGCAGAGAGCATTGCTCAGTTCCTCCAGCCTACCAGTCCCTGCCCAGCCCCAGAGCACCCACCGCTGCAGCTCCTGCATGCTCCGTTGCTGAACTGCCCATCCCCGTTGCAGGGGGCAAAACATAAAGTAAACACAGCGCCGCTTCTGGGTTTGACGCTGATGTTCCCAGTCAGGGAACCAGGGAGGTCTGGTACCTGCAAGATGTCCCTGCCACTACTTCCACTAGCACCTACCAACTGCTGAAGGCTCGTCCTCCTCCCACCCCAGCGTAGTTTCTGCCCAAGGAGCTGGGTTTCAGTCTCTCCAGGGCAATGGCAGGGCTTCCAATGGGCCACAAAGAAAATACATGCTCCAGGTCAAGTAGACGTAGAGCATGCAAGCCAAACTTTTTCACCATGATTTCTGGAAAAAGTAAATGCGACACCTTACATTTGGGTCAGTGAACTAGTTAAGTTTCTGTACTTCCACATCCTAATTGTAGTGACACTTGTGTGGACAGCTTGTCACACTACGGCTGCCCATGAAGAAACTCTGCTGGCATAGTTACATTGAGGAAAGGAGTGAAGTCATTGCACTCCCAGTAGGCGAGTGAAATCTCCCATGCGCGTTTATTTTTATTGATATTGTTTATTCCACACCAGTGGCCGGATTATGCTGGGAAAGAGGGCAGTCGGTGCCTTGAACCTTCACCAGAACAAGAGGCTGGACAGTATTCCCAGACCAGACAAGCTCTAACATGGGGCAAGCAGCGCTGCAGCAGTGTGGGGTAGGAAGAAACACGATCCTGCCAGAGTTCAACCGCGGGATCCGATAGCTGCCGTGACACCATCACAACCGCTCCTCTCCAGCTTGTTAAGACTTTGGAAGGAGAGAGGAAGAGCGATTGCCATCGTTTGCACAAAACACAGCTGCGCTGCTACAAACTGCATCTACACCCAGAGCGCAGAGCTCTTAGCACCACTCATGTAGACACAACACGAGATCAGGAACGCTCAGGGCAAGCCTGTTTGTAACAGCGTGTGTCAGGCAGCAGAGTAAACAGATGAACATTCAGATAGAGACAGCAGACAATAAGGGCGTGCCCAGACAGAAAAGCTCTCCTGATATCAAGCAAGGTATAAATCTGTAACTCCTCATGTTATGTCAGTATGATCCATGATGTAGAGAAAACTCCCGCATAATGGAATAATTTATTCTCAGCTACGAGGAGCTGAGATACAGGCACTGTCGATCACCTTACATTTCAAACCCCGCGAGCACCTGGGGCTGGTCTTTTTCTTCTTTGAACAACTGCCCCCGTTATTTCTGTCTTATTTGCATCTTATTAACCGTCTTGCATTTAAACATGGACATCTGAAGTAGCTGCATAAAATAAAAAGGAGAAAGCATTACTCCGATCAGGTCCAGTCTCCCCCAACAGCGGCAGCATGTAAACGTTGCGGTTTCCTTCTCCGTCTTTTGGGAGGACATCATGTAGTCTGTAGTAAGCCAAATTTATTTGGGCATAGGAAAACTTTTATTTACAACATGTTAATTAAAAAAATATTTGACAAAAAAGGCATACAGTATTTTATACTAAAAGAATAAAGATTTTTATTAAGCACTGTAAGTTGCATTCAATAGCCTTCAAATACACCACACCACAATCCATCTACAACCAATCAAACCCAACAGTAGTTCATTCTTGCACAATCCATGAGTTGGGGCAGAACTCCCTTCAACTTACATTAAGATACCTACTTAGCTCTTGCGGGCAGGGAATGGGGAATTACACCTCATTTCTGATCACTAATGTGTGATGAAGAGCATCAGGAGAATTATATGAAAACGAATATAAAGAAATGATTCTGATTTTGAAGTACATTAAGTTTGGAAACACTAACAAAAACATCAAAATGATACAGGTATATTTGCTTATACTAAATTCTTGATGGGAAAGTTCTCAAGAACAAGCCATTTGTTTCCTGCTACAGAAGGGGGGTACTTTTTTTTTTTGAAGATCAAAGCTTTTTTTTTTTTGTTTTTCACAGAATTTCATATTTGCTAATATGAAGGCATAAAACAGCAACAGAGAACAATAATGCATACAGCAATGAGTACACCAGGGTAACGTTGATATTCAAAACGGCTAGATAATTTTTTTTTTTAAGTTTTAGAATAAATGCAACAGAGGTCAATAATCACAAAATTTTAAGGTTAGAGCAAGATCAGTCAATGACTAAACATAGTTAACATCTTTTATAGGACTATTACTGATTATTAGCTTTTTGTTTTGCAAATGGGCACAGTACTTGTAAGAATGGAAGAAAGAGGACAATAACATGCATAATATTAACTACACACTTTAAAAATTATGAACCATGCAGAAGTTTAGCTCAAATAGTAGTACTAATGGTCTACGTCTGATTCAAAACCACATAGTTCATTGATCACGGATGCATGGTATTAGTCACAAAAAGTTTCAGAACACATTGTGTTTATTTTGAAAGGTCATTTGCATCTTCTATGATTTCAAGTTTATCTCCATTTAACTTGCTTGTAAAGTATGTATGATGTATATTTAAAATCAGCAGAACTGCAGTATTACTCTATAATTTTTAGTTTCGATAGTTTGCACATTTTAACACAAAAGAACCACATCAACGGTGATGAAATTTAAGAAAGAAAAAACTGTGGTTGTGCCTTTTTCCCCCCATAATCATGAAATCAAAGCCTTAAAGAAAGCTTTATTGTGACACAGTAATGCAAAATCAAATATAATGGCATACATATGGTGCCAAGTACTAAAAATTATATTTTAAGCTATATATACTTAAAGACTGCCAAAATTTGTTTTCTTTATATTTCAAAAAACAAAACTACAAGCTTTTGTCATAACCAGTTTAAACTTTATGTATACTTCATTTTAAGTGCGGGAGTCAAATGCTCTTCATTCTCTTTCTTTTTTGTTTTATTGTAGCATTTTGACTACAACTGGTTAAAACTAAAAATGTGTTGTTTAAATCTCTGACATCAAAGAGGGATCCGAATTTCCAAAGTCCTCATTTTTCTCTTACGGAAAGGAAAAAATGTACGTAACTGTAGGCTCTCTTTCTTTCCAGATATTCCTAATCCTGACCCTTCCCAACATCCTTCACCCTCTATAAAAAATAAGTTTACTCTTCTTTTTTTAAGACAGTGGCCTCAAGAGTATCATCTTTATGGCAAACACTGTCTGCATTTAGTGCATTTAAGTGAGGATTTGTATTGCACATTTTAGAGTCATTACTCAAGGCACTTTCAGACTGATTGGAAGCCCTGATGTCTCCTGTATTCCCATTCATCTGGGAAGCTGGTTTTTCCTCATTCACAACTCCATTTTCAGCCAGGGATCCATCTGAAGACACAATTGAGGATTTAGATTCCTCTGATTTTGACTTAAGTTCTTTGGCTACTTCTTCTGCTGAAGCAGCATAAGGAGGTTTGCCCTATTTTTTAAAAAAAGAAGAAAATTACTGAAGAACCACTGCTATATATTTACAATCTGTTACAATGACACTATTAATAGGCAGCATGCAGTGTGCAGAAGTATCACAAGCGAATACTGAGTATTATGTACTGCTGACGTAAGAAGTGGCATACAAAATAAACAGCACAGCACAGATGAGAAAGAATTTCTGGTATTTCTGAGTGCCTTCTAGCCATGCCTTCTGATGCTCCTGTGTCAAAATGCCCTTTCTAACTTTGATGCTTCGATTATTTCACAATGTAAGAGCTACATAAACGTCTGGAAACACCAAAACTGAGAATCAATATACAGCTTAACTCTGCTTCTTGGTTCATATACATTATAATTTAATGATATGATTACATGTTATTCAAATACAAACCAAAACCTTTTTTCAGACAATTTTTAAAGCAGTGCAAAAGTACCATGCAGTATTATCTATACTAGCCTATATGCTTCTGAGATTAGGAAAGTGACTTCATACGAAAAGCATATAGTAGAACCTTACACGACTGAGTATAGCAATAAAACAGATTTATGCAGCATTAGAATGTATATTCAGTTTTTAAGTATCTGCAACAATGAATCTTAGCGTTCCAGAAACATAATAGGCTTTAAATAACAAAACAAAGTAAGTAGGTTGGGTTGCTAAGAAGCAACGTACTTATCTGTCACGCTGTTAACAAAGTCAAATACTAAGAAATGACTTAAGGTACGGACATCTTGTACGCTTCAAACAATAGCAAACAGTTTCATAGTGTAATAATCTGGTTTTTTACATACTAGAAACAGCATGGTTAGTACTTCTCTGAATTGCTGAAAGATTTTGCAGGTGAGTAAGAACTGTTGTTCTCTAGCATCAAGATCACAAACCTTATCCAGAAAAATCACAAAAAAATCTGCAGTAACATTGCATAGGTATATGACTGGCATATGAGGACAATGAATGTTAGTACATGTGTGTAAATGTACTTCTTCACAGGCTTTACCAAGTGTTAAGTTTTAGATTAAATACATGCTTTCGTTTCTTTCCAGATCAAGAGTGAAAGGTCTCATCTTGTGAAAAAAGCAGCATATCTTATGTTTGATAAATACAAATTGCTTATTCAGTCAGATTCTCCAACCTTTCTTCGTACCGCCTCATAATGAGTATCAATAAAGCCACTGCAGGGAGGATCTTACTTGGTGTAAATACCCACATCTGAATCTGGCCCTGCACAGGCACTCTTTCTGTAACTGCCAGGTTTTGTAAGACAGGGAAGTACATACACTGCTGCCAGCTAGTCTTAACTGGGTATCAAAATCTATTTGTTATGCATTACGTTTCCCAAGTTTTCCCTGCCATGTGCACTTCAATTCACCTTTTTTCTTTTCCTGTAAAAGGAACATATACTAGAGTATAGTGACTTGATGACGGTAAAATCCAATGAGCTCAGGACCAGTCAACAGAAAATGCCATTTATCGTTCTTCTCCCTATCACAGGCACAATTTTAGACCCAGATCCCTGTGATTGCAAGTATTTACCATCCAAATTACACATCAGTAACAAAAACGTGAACACCCAAACTCGCTGTCAAGACTATCTACCCTCCACCTACAGGTACTACCTGAACTACATTTACAGATGTAAACTTGTAGTAAGCCTAGAATATTTGGGAGCTCCTTTTCAGGGCTTCCTTTATTTCACAGGTTAAGGTACTTGGAAATTAGATACTATGTAATAAATGTAGTGTTTTCTCTTCTATTTAAAGTAAAAGATGTAAAGCTTCAAATACATAGGTACATTTGTAGACATATATCATCTGCGTACACAGAAATTTAACAAGAAGAGAAGTATTTGAATTTTTACACCTAGAACACAGCAAGTTTTACTGGAAGTTAGTAGTTGTTTCATTATCCACTGGAGAACATTCCTTCTCTTACTGTCTGATTACCTGCAAACACCCCCCTGCTCTCATATATGAATGTCTCCGTGACAAATTGCACATACATATGATGTATTTATTGTGAAAGTTTTCCAGCTATTTACTACCCACTCATCCATTACCACTGGGACTTGCATCAACATTCAAAACTGCATAGCAGCAAGAACAATGGAAAAGGGAGGAAAACATAACTCTAAAGCAACCGGCATTTAATATGAAACAGCAGTTTGCTTCAGCTATATTTAAAGGATCCATGGAAAAGAGAGAAACCATGATCCACAGACGCTTCATACGTTGTCACCAAAAATGAAACTGTGTGCTCATGGGGGCGAAGACTGCTCTGTTACTTCCTAAAAATTTAGAGTAAGTTCTTATATTTGGAGCCATGCAGCAGCGAAGATCTTTCTACTGCTACACATTTTTCTTCACGAGGTTGGACGGTGGTCCCAGAAAAGAAACTGGGAAAGAGTGGGGGCGGGAACAGAAACAGCTAATGTGTTTCAGCTTTGTATTTCTCCCATTTTCCTAAATTTTCTTCTACTCCCACGGCTGGTTAGAGCTGTGTAGGCACAGCCTTCATACCAAAATACATTTTTCCACGTCTGTCTTTATAACCAAAGTTTGCTTATAATTGAGATGCAACACTAGTCTGTCATCCATCACTGGCTGTGCAGCTTACAGCTTCAACACGTAGGCAAGATCACTGTAAGAAACACTTATCTTTTAAAGTTGTGCTTGTCAATATTAGCTGGTCTGGAAGTCCATACCATACTAGCCTGTAAACTAGAGTGTTTTGAAGTCAGGCACATGGCTTTATTACCTGAATTGCTCCCTGGCTTTTATAACCTCTCCCATAGTACCTTCCGCCTCTTCCAAAAGTTCTTATCACTGGAGTGGAAATAACTCCTCTAGGACGCCTGTAAGTTTTGAGGAAAAGGAAGAAAGGAAAATAGATTATCAGCTTTGTTTAAAACTGCTTTAAACGTTATTTTGCTGGAAGATACTTTTTTTTTCCTAGCTTTACTGTCTTAGTGACTAACATTTACATTTCTTTAAAGCAGCAATGTGACCAATTCAGAATTACAGGGTTCTACTGCTTGCAAGTGTATGAAACCTAACAAATCTTTTCTTTTTGTAGCAATAAAACAATTATTTCAGTATTTCACTTCTAGAGAAACAATAAATGAGTACTTTCAAGCTTTGCAGAAACATTTTCAATGTGTCAAATTATCCTTACAGCACTTTAAAAACAGAGCTCAAAATACTTTCACCTTAAAAAAATACACAAGCAATCTGAACCATTTATAAGGGCGTTTCTCCCATTTAACAACACCTCCCATGTATAAACATGCTAGATGGACAAAACCAGATAAAACAAAGGAAGGCAAAATACAAAACTGCCTCAGTTTTGATGGGAGAACACAAAATTATCCAAGAACCCGAGAGGAAAAAAGGAGGCTTCAGCCATATCTGACATGTAGCAATTTATCAAGTTTGGATGCTTTCAAATGGAGGCTTCCAACAAGGCCACATCAGGTGGTGGCTTTATTTGATTCAATAAAGATTAGATCAGATCAAAACAAACTTTCACTCAGCTAAAACTATTTTAATGCCATCAACTGCAGAATCTCAACTTCCTTACCATTACGTCAAGGACTACTTTTCACCTAAAAATTCTGTTTTCTCTACTAGAAATACGTGATTGTTCTACTTTTCCCCCAAATCCACTGCCTGATACCAGCCGACTGACCCCTCAAGCTGGCACAGAGCAGCCAGGTGCTGCTCAGGTCCAGGCCTGCAGCCAGCCCCGTTTCCAACAGCTGCAATTCAACCCTGTCTCATGTTCCGTATACCCGACAATTCCCATATGCCAGCAAGGTCTCTGTGAGCTGTACAAAAAAACCACCTGAAGAGGAGGTAAGCTTTTCTGTAGTGCTCCCGCTTCCTCAGCTGCCATGTTGCAAAAACTAGGTTACGCTGAAGCGACTCAGTAGAGAAACACTGATCTGTGCCATGCGAGTCTTTTCACACACACTGCAAATTCCCACACTGAGCAGTAAGAAATTAAATACTGGGTTTAAAAGCAATAGTAAAGAATAAAGAGGAAAAAGCTGTGTTTTATATTTGAGTAACTCTCACTGCATTCTTTCCCAAGATTTTAACAGGGTTTACCTATCCTATTTGCTTGCCCCCCTTTTTTTTTTTATTTTTTAAACAAGGTGAAAGCGTGCCCTTCAGGGAGCCAAGTAAGATTTTTCCTACCCAGAAAATCACAATAAATACACTGAGGGATCGAAGCCAATAAAAAGGAGCTGGTATAATTTTACATAAGAACAACAACATCTAAGTTCACTGTTGCATAAAGACACGAGACAATGGTGTAAACAAGCCTGACCTAATCCCCTCTGCTGAAACAGATTAAAAAAATGAAATAGAAGTGTGCAGGACTAGGTGATAAATTGCAGACAATGTACTGTGCAGTTTCCTAGTAGTGTTCTTCAGTAGGAAACACCATTTGCCAACAAGGACCCCAATCTTTTAAATGCCTGTCTTTAGACAGAACACTAACATTAGCGTGTTTTCCTACTAGGTTTCATTTTTGGTATCAACTGCCACAACAAACAGATGCGCTGCCTGCAGTAGTTTTCCCCTCTTTGACTAATTCTATTATCTCTACAGGTAAGGGATTTAATATCGTTTATGATCTGATGGAAACAGGAAGACCTGGCGTTGGCAGTTTTCCTGTCTTTTTGAGGTGACAACTGGCACTCAGACTTAACTGCCCAAAGGTAGTACCTCCAACAGAAAGAAAACGTCAGGTATTTTATCCCCTAACTCAGAAGCTACTATTGGAGAATAGCATTTCTCTGATGTAAATGTACTTACAGGAGCAATAACACCCTTTCAGTGATTTGACCGCTTCCCAATTAAGGAGGGCTCTCAATTTAGGTCTCGCCAGTGTTAGTTCCTGGCTACTGATGTTTTGCATACATTCACAGATTTGCTTCTTCAGAAAATGGAGGAACTCCTACTCTGTGAAGGAAGTCAATGGTACGCATAAATGTGAGCCAGATCTGAGCCTGAAGGTGTCTCCAGATCATCACTCAGGGTGCCTCAGTCAGACAGCAGTCTTTGAGTACGACGCTATAAATTACCCGGACGTACTGCAGTCAGTGCATTTAACTGAAGAAAAGTAACGAGCCCTGTAGTAGGCCAGATTCTTCTGTCCGTCGATCCTCATGAAAAACAGAACTTAAGACCACACACTAACCTAATTAAAATGGTGAAAAATGTTATTTCGTCCACTGAAACTGAGGAGTAAGATCAAAATAACCAAAGGAGCCTAGTGCCTCATCACACACCTTAGCTTATTCCCCTGGTCTCCGGCTGCTACTCCAGAAGAGCCCAGGTGTCCCACGGACCCCGCTAGCCTGCAGAGTTAGCTGACAGTTGTCTGAAGCATCTAAAACAACACTAGATGCTTATGTGTTGGCAACTGCATCTCTAGAATTCTAAAGAATAAGATGTTCCTACCTAAATTTGCTCCCCTCAGTGCCAGCTCTGCTCTTACACCAATGCTGTTTGCTGCTGCTGAACTTTTTCATCTTTATTTCTGCTGTTCTTACCTCTCCCTATCCCCACACCAGCAGCTCTTGCTTCTCCCCCTGCTCCCATTCTCCCAGGGCTTTGGATCCAACCGTTTCCTCACTCAGTCCAACAAGACAGGCATCCCAACAGCTCTTGCTGACTTTAGCACTATGCTTTATAGCGCACATTTGATTAATGGATAGAGAGAAATCCATGCAGTTCAGACTTATTCTTTCAAACGGCTGCTTCCTAGCTCAAGATGGCATAAATACACCTACTTTAACTATGTTAAAGGAATGGAGTAAAGACAGACATAATATACACATCACATTACTTTGGGATTGTCACCTGTAATGAAATACAACCTTAATTTAAGATGATCAGACAAGTTCTGTAAGGCACAGAACAATTAAGCCTATGGAAAAAATATAATCTTAAAAGTAAAGGACTAGATATTTTTGCGACAAAGGATTTCTTTTTCAGAAATGTTGTGCACCTGTAATTTCAGCTGTAGTGAAATGAAGTGGAAGAGCTGAAGAAATTAATATTCTTTTAAGCACATCTCCCATCATGACTGTAGCAGAGAACTATTAAGCCTAGAAATGTCCTTCAGGTGTTTTCTGCTTCACAGAAGAATTACATAATGAAGTTGTCAAAAATTTTATCATCCTTCTTAATAAATGTTCCATCATGACAAAGAAAGTAATTGAGTGCTGTGATAGTTTTGATCGGGTATAATGTATTTATTGATTTCACGTAAGAGAAAGCCCCCAAGTCATTGCCTCATGCAAGACAACCCAGCGTGTGTGTGTATCTATCTCAATTTATCAGACTGAGAGTATGAATTTTAGTTGCACATAGAAACGCTTATACTCATCCGAATAACTGATTAAAAACATCTTAAAATGAATGTAAATACTTTTCTTGAATACTCAGTGGGTATAACTTACTTAATGTGTCCTAAAATCTGTTGTATACAATTTCTAATGCCTCCAACTTTTCCCTGTTTTACTTTTTTCCCCAATCATTAAATTACACATGAAAAGTATGTTCCACAAGACTGTACTTACCCTCTCGCTGGTCCTCCCACAGAAACAACCTGCAGAGGAAATGGCCCTCTACCCCCTCGTCCACGTCTGCTTCCAGCCCAATGGCCGACTACAGTGCCGGCAATTTCAAGTTTCCCTCCCTGAGAAGGAATAGGTTGGACTCCTGCACATAAAAGCAAAACCAAACCTTGATCTTCACAGTCATAACATTAAAGTTACGAATGAATGGAAAACTGGTTTGCGCAGATTTTATCACATACACAGTTTCCTCTTTTGACACTGGGAGATTATTTCCCGTTTTGTGGTCTTTCAGCAGTATTGTAATTCCAAGAGTCTTTCTTTCCCCCCCTTTTTAAAACTAGATTATGAACTCTGAAAAGAAGACCGATCTTACACGAGTACTTCAGTTTCAATAATTAAAAATATACTTTAGATAAGCATTAAGAAACTGAAGTGAAACTTTACAAGCTATCTGAAGATTATTTTTTTTCCTGCACTCCTAATGAAGAAGTGATTTTCGCAGGTTTAAAGGCACTTTTTAGTGAACACCAAATACCAGCAGAAGACACACAGATTACAATTGCTGTAAACAACTTACTAGGCAGAATTATCTGTACAACAACATTAAGTTGTTATAAAAATACAGCATTTAAACTGATGTGGGTGCAAAAGGTAGGTTTATCCTTCCCCTACCAAGCAAGCAGCTAAAATTGCAGTTGTCTAAAATACAAACGTATCTTCTATTCAAGTTGCTGATATCTTTATACCTGTGTTTTGCCCTTAAAAATCAACTCTGGGGCGTGACACATTTCAAGAAATCCAGGTAAGTGCAACTGAGCCAGATGTTACTGGTAAGACCATCAGCACCAAAAGGGTTACAAAACACAGCATGTATGCAGCCACAATTAGTCTTCAAACGTTAATAGGCTAGGAACTAAACTACTGATTAAATTAAAAAAGATTCATACTTCCCTGTACAAGTCTTTCAGCTTCAAATGCACATTGTTTACAGGGGCAAAGTTATTCACACAATGAAGCATTAGATGTATGTTCGCTCTTAGGATAAAAGCTCAGAGGCCAGAAAGAACAGCTAAATATATGGAAAAATTTTACCCTAAACAGAGGATTGGAATTAACAGATTTCCACTGTCCCACCTCGTACAGGAGACGAGCAATGGGCACACAGGTAGGTAAGTAAATCTCATGCCTGTGTCCATGCCGACATTGATGGCAATGAGGAACGGGTTAGCAGTAACACCGCAGTCACGTCATTTCTACGTTGGGTTGTTTTTGCAAAAGGCTCAACTGCACCCAAATTTTAGAACGTAACTGTTAATACAGTCAAGCAAAGTTCAGCTGATGACAGATTCCACCCTCGCACTTTGAAGCGCAGGAGACAGACCGTCTTTGTTAGGTTTTACGGCTATCCTGTGTTTGGAGGAGGGTTTCTAGGCGTGAGAGAGGCTGGCGCTGAGGGGGGCTTGTGGCAGGGACCTGGGGAGAGCACCTGGGAGAGCAGAGAGGACAGCAGCCTGGGCAGGCTCTAGAGAAGGAGAGCTGAGACAGTTAGGGAGAAAGGGAGACTGGCAGTCAGTAGGAAAGCCTCAGACCAAACCGTAAAGTGAAGGAAGCTGTTGCCAGAAGCTCTAAGAAAAGGGTTTTGGGTATAATTACCGCCCTGAAACTTGCTAGTCCTGTTGCTGTCATTGCCAGAGAAGGCTCCGGAGTGTCCTGCCGCTGCCGCCACCCGGAAGGCCCGGTAAGCGCCTGTGGCTACTGTTTCCCCATAAGGGCCTCCGAAGCCATAGACTCCTGTTAGACCCAGGGTAAAGAAAGACAGGGGAAAAGCTGTGAGGGGGCCAGGCATCCGGGAAGGCCCCTAGCAGAGATGCTGCTGCCTCCTTCCACCCTTCCGGAGACAGCAGGGAGAGCCCTGCTCCTGCAGACGATGCTGCGCAGGAGCAAGCCACCACTGCCAAGGAAGCCCTGGCCAAAGAAGACATCCTGCCTTAGCGAGCATGGGGTCTCCTATCCAAATAGTAGGCCTTAGCCTGGGTTTGGAATGGGCATCCCAACTTCTGTGGCATAACGAGCATCGTAAAGGCTTGCGACAATTTTTTGGCAACGAGCTCCGAGGGCTACAGTTGTGGCACCCCAAGAGCAACTTCCTCCCAATGTCCAGTATCAATGTATCTATGGGTCTTGGTACCGGAGAGATTCTGAGAAAGGGAATAATGCTAGAAACAGTCTGGCATGCTTGTATCGGTACTTATTACACTCAAGGGTGCCAATGGTTAAATGACTGTAGCAAAATCCAGAGGGCTGGGGAGGACGAAAGGTTGTCTTCAACCCTGGCAGTTAAACTGTGTCCATTAATTTAGGTATTTTTAATATTTATAAATATAAATATTTTGGAGCAACGTACAGTGCAAATAAGAGCCTTTTCATATCATTCAGTGTTGATTCATTTCTCTTTTTTCTATTTCATACAACAGCAGTAAAAATATTTTGATCTGGCACAGTTACTAAAAATCCTGATGGAAATCAGCAGCAATACAACACTTTCCATATTGCTAGGCTATGGCTAATAAAAGTAACAACAAAATACAGTGACTGGCACATGAAAACACATGCCAACCGTTTGCTTTTATGTATTTTTCCTATGAAATTGAACAGGCAAATCAGTTCGTAGTTTGGGGGACATGAAACAGAAGGTAAGCTTCACACGTGTTTCGCACTGCTGTCCGATCACTTACCAGCAAAGCCTCTCCCCCTGCCCTGAGGTGGTGGGACTGGCCCAAAGTGTCGAGGATACATCGAAGCTGGATAGAAAGGCATGGCAGGTGGCGGTGGGAAAGGGAGAGGATGGTTCTGCCTGGAGAAATTTAATCCTTCTAGGATGCTCTGACGCATCTTTTCAACCTTGGCTGCCTGCTCAGCCTAAGAATAAAGAAAAGGTCACAAAGAGATGTTAAAATTCTGATTTCAATTGTATAAAGCTACATTTACACAACAAATTCAAAGAAGAAAGCAAAATAATGGAAGAGTAGATAACTACTGCAAACACCTCCCATAAAGCTAGTCAGAAAATTACAATAATCTGTCTTGCATACCTACTAATAGTTCAATGATATTCAAATTGTTCACAAGAAAATCTTTATGCATTGGTAGAAAGATGACAGTCTAAATACTGAGGCAGTTTAGAAGTTGGCAACACAGAAAACAGTTTACAAGTTAAAAGGGCTTTTCAGAAAGGAACTGAGAAACCTCTGTCTGTAGTCACCTGAACACTTAAAGCAGCCCTTTACTTTAAATGGAGTAATCATCATAAAACTGGACTGCAAGACAAATTCTATGTCAACAGGCTAAAGCATGCCTGGAGGCTAACAAGCCTGAGAGGGACCACCGCCATCACCAATATTGATGCTATGATCAGTTTCCCTTAAGTCAGAAGTAAGAAGACGTAAGCTCTTTTGTTAAGATTTCGTACCTCCCAAAAAAGTTTTGGTCATTCAGTAAACTGTTGCTTTTTAGCAGTTTCTTGTTTTTATAGTTAGATAATAACGCTGCATGATTTGGATACAACAACAAAAAATTTCCTCTGTATTTTAACGGTTGTAAGAAATGTGAAACGATTTTGAGCTTAAGGACCATAAGAATGATTTCAGAGTCTGCAAAGTAAGTTAGATACCACGAATTTTCTTTCACTGTAAAACCACTGCAGCTTAGCCCTTTGTGAGTCTTGCTAGCTTGACCCAAAAAGACAGTACTTGAACAAATGAGCAGAGGAAGTTTTCAACTCAGTTGTTCATTACATCACAATTGCATTCAAGTTTGCGTTTCCAGACAGGAAAAAAAAATAAATTAAAATTTACGCCAGTTTACTTTTTCCAAATCTACCAAAACGCCATCTCAATCATCTGCAAGGGATAGGAGAGTAAACAGAGCTGAAAAATACCTATCAGCCATTCACCTCATATTTCTATTTTAAAAGTAGAGAGATGATACGTGAGGTAAATGACTGATACACCATCTAACACTTCTGAAAATCTGGGACACTTGATACTCTGTCACACTTCTGAACCTACACACCTGACCATCACAGAGGTCAATGAGCGGAACTTTCTCCCGGCTTGCTTTGATGAGCTTGGTCTGGAATAATTTTCCATCAAAATACATCCACGGACAGCAGTGCTCCCATGGAATTGGCTGTCCGCAAGCATCGTTTGCAAAAAGCGCCATATCGACACCACTCATAAATAAAGCAGACAGCTGAATTCCTCGGGGATCGAGATTCTCAATCTGTATTAAAAAAAACTGTAAATTTAGTACGGTAATAAAGAGATATAATTCAAAGTTATTCCAATAGTTACATTATTTTCAAAACTCTTGGAAACAGAGCAATTTTAAAAGGTCGTCCAGACTTTTCACACGTAATTGCCAGTTCGTGTACAAGAGTGCACGAGAATCTATCGCCTCTACATGCAAAACTGCAATACTCAGGAAGGCTGTTGTTCCCATCCATCCACTCCAGAGGTGAGAGATAAAACTAAAAGCTTTCTCAACCACAAAGCACAGGAAATTATTTGTAATATTTTAATGCTTTCACTCAGTTCATTATCAATAAGTCAGTAAAAAGTTTTAAATGAAATACTCATCTTTAATTTGTGGCATGTGGTGTTTAAAGCATGTAAGATGCATACTTTAGCTGCATTAAGATCATTGATAAATATGCAGTACAGAGTTTGTCGAACATGCTAAAGCGTATTATAGAAAGGAAAAGCTTTAAAGACACTTATAGGAAATCAGCAGAAAAAAATTCATTAAAAACAATTTATTTCAAATGATCTTGTGCTTCCGAGATATTTTGTAGAAAGTTTCAGGAATGACCTCAATGCTAGCATTCGATTTTTCTTCCCATGTATCACATTTTGCTTCCAACTCCTTTATAACAGATTTTCTATTAGCTTGATTCAAGATTTTGCTGTTAGAATGCATCACTTCTTAACGAAGTAATGTTTATGCATACAACAGCTTTATTTAAGATGTAGGATAGATACACAAAGGTAGAATTAAATAGTGAATAATAGCCGGTGCTGAAAGCAAAAACGATTTGCTTGCAGCAAATACATTTTTAGCTCCGGTGAAGAAAAAAATATCACTACTAGTGTTCTCCAAGATACTTCTGAAAATATCAGCCCTTTCTTGGGAACACTTTCAAGACCTTGGTATTAAATATTAAAATTAAACTACATTATCTTCCTTATGCATAAGCAGCTTTTAAGACCCAAAAGACTATTTTGCAGATATGCAGCTGGGTTCAAACTTAGCTGCTCCTTCTGTCTGACCTCAACAAAAAGAGAAGCAGCTGCTTCATATGAAGACAGTAACAACACTGCATGAAATATTGCATCTTTCAGTTAACTGACACATATTATGGAAACGATCCGTATTACTCTTGATGTGTGATTTAAAAACAAAACTTGGAGAACAAGTTCTATTAAACAAAAACGTTGTATGCTGTTTATCGCTTGCCTTGTCTCTGCTTTTCATTTTGTGCTGGAATAGAAAAAAGTATTTTCTCTGGGATTTCCCTCCTTAGATCTCCAAGACCAGCAGTTTTCACAGTGGGGTTTCCTCCTCTTTGCATCAAATCTTAAGATACGGGCAGGACTTTGATAACGCTTATAGATACCTTTGCCAAAATCTCTACCCCAGATGTTATTTGTTTATTGTGTTGTTTTGAAAATGCACATTGAAGACTAAGGGCTGATACACTGCTGTTCTTTGATGCATCCAGCCTTGCCTACAAAACTCTCATCTGAATTTCCACTGATAACCACAGGTACAAGTACTCAACTTCAGGAGAGCTTGGGGTACATGCCTTGAACCATGCTGTCATGGTTCTCATGAGACTTTAAAAGGCTCTCCACTATACTCCATCAAATCCAATGTTTGTCACCTCAGATGAGTTACATACATTTCTTCTGAACATACAGGATAACTCATTGTCAGTTCATTCCTTTGGCAGAGGTTGGCCACATGCTTCCCTGAAGAGAAAGTACTGCTATTCATACGAAGCAGACAACTGTCATCTACTTTGGACCAGAATCTTCAGGGTTCTGAAAGACCAGTAAGCACACAGGGCTTCCAGCACAAACTTCTAGTAAACAGCTTGAAAAGGAGTTCCAGCAAAAACACAAATGATTCTCCTGATGGACAGGATCTACATTTAGGCTGCTTTTAAGGAATTAGCCACAATGAGCAGTACTCAAAAATGCTGTTCTCGGGAGTCTAATACGCTTATAATCCACGTCAGCAGCAATCCAGTCCCAAGTGCTGAAGCAAACAAGCAGTCTTGCATGAAGCCATCAGATGTTCATTATAGCTGTCTTCATCCTGTCTTTCTTCACATCTTTTTCAGCAATGAGGGAAAGGCCAAATAAATGTCTTCCTGTTGGATCTTATTTATTTATGTATTATTTTTGCTGTTGGCATTCATTCTTTGGTATATGGGAAGTGGATTTTGTTTTTCTGTTAACTCTATTACAGTTGCTAACACATGAATTCTCTACTTGCTGTGTGACAAGTTCAAATAGATTCTGAAGTGGATTCAGTTGTTTTCTTCCCCTTGCATTTGTTAGTACTTCTATGGTTAAGAGCTGCGTTTCCACAAGCAAATTGATTTGCTTTATAGGCCGAGACTGAGAAGTCCTTGCCAGGGTGCTACATACAGGAATGCAACCCAGGTTCTGCTCGTCACCCACAGAAGAGAAATAGTCACTTGCTAGCTTTGAGAATGCTCTTGCAGATTTGGTATGAACGGCAAAATATACCTTAGAAAAGCCTACTACCTGAAATCTGCGTGAGCTTAATTACTGTTTCTTGTGAGAAAAGCGGTGCTAGGATTGCTGCTTTTGTCTGTGCCTCTCTGCAGTGTGTACTTGTGAGTATGAACAAACATGGGCAAGAAGTACCTTCTCCTTGCTGATTTAACTAAGGACAGCACGTATCCAGGCGCTGCTAGGAGCAGAACTGGTCAGCAGACTTTCCCAACTTGAGCTCTATAGTAGCTGAAAGACTATCCGAAATGACTTCTTCAACATGAGGTTGCATGATGAAGAGGTGATCAGCATCTCACCTCCTTCGCTATGTTGATCATCAATGCAGACGGCGAGATAAGATGGATCACTTCCACATTCCCTGTACATCCTAATACCTCCCACAGCTTCCAGTTATCAAATACATTCCCTATACATCCTAATACCTCCCATAGCTTCCACTTATCAAATACACTATAGGGCTCAAGATACATTATGTAGAAAAAAATACCTAAAATTATTTCCATTCAGAAAAATGTTTGTTTAAAAAAAAAAAAAAAGAGGGCTAAATTCTACCATTTTATTCAGACAATTTCATAGTAGGTTCTGAACAAATTCTGAAGAGCAAACAAGGTAAAAGCAAAAACCCAATCATGTATATTTTAGCTCAAAGGCTAGAAGAGGAAATTTCACTGTGAGCATATGAAGGTTGAATGGAGAAATCCCCCAGAGTAAGATGATGTTGTGCAGATTGATAGCCATTCTGTGTTTACAATAAGGATACCACACTAAACAACTCTATCAATTAGCTAGCAGTATTTACTTCATATAATACTACTGTATTAGACAAAAAAAATAGAAACTTTGAGTTCTTAACTTTTAAAATCCTCAAAATAATTATTTCTACAATTTTGTGAGTATTAATAAACTGTTTTCCCTTCTTTTCTCCTGCATTTTTCCGTTCAAAATTATGCAAGTCTCTTTCCATTTCTACACTTAGCTGTAAAAATCTTCTGAATGTTGAATCATGAAAAAATACCCAGGTTAGTACTTAAAACAGCCACGCAAGGAAGAAGTCTTTTTCTTTTTTTTTTTTTTAAATCTTTTCAATGGAAGCACGTTTGTTGCAAACTTCCAAGAGACAATTACTTAAGAAATTGTGAGAAAATGTTCTGCAGTATAGTGTGTTTATAAGATTTTAGTTACCTATCCAAGCAGTGAAACAGAATCGATTATCAATCTTTGCAACACTTCAAAATACTAAGATTAGTATTTTGGAAAGTATAAGTAATTATGCAAGGCTTTTAGTGAGACAGGAACATACATATCACCCACTACAGTTAACAATATGGACCAGCTTGGAATAAATCTCTTAAATTACGGAAGTTACAGTTAAGAATTACCTTGAGTTCCTGAAGCTGGTCAGGTTCATAGAGTTTTGGAGACAATGCTTGGGCAAGAAACGCATCAAGTTCCTGGCGACGAAGTATACGAACCCCCGGCCACTGTACCATATACCTACAGAGAAAGCCCGTAATCGTTCAGAAGCTTCCTTTAATAGGTAAATCAAGAGGTATTTTATGGTATCAGAAGTCACTAGAATGCAACAATAAAAAAAGATCTTTTTTGTTGTCTAGACCTGAATAGTTAAAAAGGCCAGAACACTAAATAGATTTGAAGTTTAAATTGGTTTAAATACATATGGAAGAGCTACTGGCTGTGAAACGGTTGTGCAAACCCTGCTTCCAGCAAAGAAGGGGAGGACATGCCGCCAAAATAGAATTTGAAATATAGTGGATTCTGATACATCTAAGAATAAAATAATATAAAGACTAATGGTCTTTATAAAAAGACTAATGGTAAAAGGACTTTGTGAACATGTTTTCCAGATAACACATTACTCAGAAATTATCTAGTCCGTGAATTTTATGCTCATCACTTCTTAATGAACAACAATTTATATATGCCACATGCCACAGGAGAGAAACATGCTGTCCAAGTGAAATGAGGAACTCTGCTTTAAGATTCCATAGGGGCACACTATTTTTTTTGGTATAGTTACTATCCTATAAGGAGAGAAAGGAGTTTTTGTGCTCAAAAGGCAAGATGAAGTTCAATAGAACCGAAGGCAAATTTACATTTATCACTCTCAAAAATGGCTTAAAATTTTTCATGTACAACATGCTAACCTTGGCTTCTGCCAGATTTGTAAGCTAGTCGTATTGAAATAATCACCCCTTTCCAAAAAGGGATTGAGATATCCAAAGCATATCTCAATTCCTCAGTCAATTTCCAATTTGAAAATCAAACAGCTCAGTATTTTGGACCTTGCGACTTTCTCTTTGAAAAGCTGAAGTATAGAATTAATACTTCACTGTTGGTTATTATCATCTCAACTAGATGAGCAATTCTAACACAGGGAATTGTAATATATCCCAGGCAGAGTATCATTCATGTGAACTTTGCATCCTGTTAAGCTGGTTAAGCTGCTGTGCAGCTGTTCTCTGAAGAACTCTCTCTTGCTTTACAACTTCACCAACACAGCCTCTGAGTCCCCAAATGTTTTTTTTCAGTAAGTTGAAGCCTAGAGTATAGTAAGGGCAAACTAACTCAAATGCCACAGTGGCCTCTGCAACACAAGACTTTTTTCCTCCTCCATTCAGTCCCCTAGAGACTGAAGAAAGAAACATTGAACATACAGCATGCTTTTAAGACTCACGGCAGCAATGTTCTAAAAACAAAAACTCCTCCTAGGGATGCTGCAAATATGAAGTAACGCTTTCTATACTCATGGTTCAATATAAAGTTAAATACGTCACAGAGATTACGCAGTAAAACCTTTCCTTCATTCTCTTTTACCTTAAGGTAACACTGACCTTAGTACACAACAGAGCACCATAAGATGAGTGGGCACATTAGTTGGATTGAGCATTGCTGGTGTATCTGATCTCATACAGGCCAAAAATGCCCTCATTCTTCGGTTCTTGTCTTCTACTGCTTTTCCTAGCCACAGCTTCTTCAGATTAGGACAGGTCCATTCCCTGAATGCAAGTGCTTCCACCAGCTCAGGGGTTTGAGGAGATTTTCCTTTGTAAGCAGCCCATTCCTTAATTATCACTGGTGAAACTACAAAATGGTAACAGTTGAAAGAAAACATTGAGTTAAAAAGCAGGGTATATTTAAAACTCTGTATGCAAGAGATTTTGACCCAAAAAGCATCGCTTTGAGACTGCAACAGATACCAACGTTCTGGATTACATTGCCAAATTCATAATTCAAACTCTGAACGGACCATCTTTTAGTTGTGATCACTTACAAATTAAGGGCATGCAACCAAGTGGACACTAGGAATGTTACATTTATACATACAACATAAAGGAACTACTTGTATTTTTCTAAAATAAACAGCATAATTTGAAAATGTTATTTTCCACTAAAATATCTGTGTCATTGATGAAAAACCTACAGTAATAAATAAAAATAGTACATAAATACAAAAATATTCCATGTGTGGTCTATTAAAAACAGTATGATCCTAGCTATTTTACTCAAATCACACTTAAAACTTATGTTATACTTGTTCATAGTTGTTCAACTACTACAACAGAATGAGACCTCAAATATAGGTGGGTTCGGGGTTGTTTTTTTTTTTCCTAAAAATTTTACACAATACTACTTTACATAAGCCTTTCAATTTACTGCACTGCTTTCTATTACAAGGTTAGTATTTTTGTGTCTGCTAAGCTCCCTTTCATCCACATCAAAACAAAGACTGTTCAACTCTATATTGCTGCTAAATCATCTCCCTTTTTGTGTTTGAAGGCAACCAAAACAGAACACAAGTTAAAAAAAAAAAAAAAAAGTCAAGACTGAGAAATGATACCTTTGGCCTTGGAATGACCCCAAATTTGACACAGCTCAAAATTTGTTTGCATCCTTCTTAACTCAGAGCCCAGTTATGCAGTGTGGAAAGACTCAAGGAGCTTGTTAGTGAAGCTTCAGGTTACAGCCCAGAGAGATTCACTGCAGGAGCACAGACCTGCTCTTCCTGCTAGAAATCCTTCTGTTACAGATCGGGAAGAGAGCACTACTGGTGCCAGGACAGCCCTTACAGCTACAAAGCCTCCTCCAGCAATCAGACATCAGCCTTACAAGTAATTTTATAGTTGCGGACAGGCAAACCACGGCAGAGGTGATGATCAGGATTAAAAAAAGAACCACCAGAACGTCCCAAAGAACTCTTGTGCTTTTCTGGAATAAAACTAGTCTAGCATTATAGCTACATTTCATAGAGCTCAGGATAAGTTTTACAAAGATAACATGCAGCAATGGAAATAAATATTCTGATATATTTAGTTGGTAGCCTCACTACAAAATCATGTCCTATTTTGGTTGCTACCACTTTTTATATGCCACCAAGCTACGTAAGATGGGCTTTAACAGCCAGCAGAGCTACTCCATTATTTCTGCATAGTTTACCACACCCTTTTTCACTTCTTGTTTAGGCCTGGGGAAGTAAACATGAACAAATGAAAGGATGTATTGCACATAGGCTTTCACAGACTTGTTTAATTGCTTTAGGCCTCAGAAGCAAGAGCTACTTCGGGACCAAAACTTCTTAGCTCTCTCAGCAAACAGACAGGAAACACACTGAGGCTACTATGCAGGACAGTTTAACCTGTTAGCAGTAAAAAACCCCAAACTGTTGACAATTGACATAAAATAGTTGTGTGTGTTTTGGAGTTCTTTTTTTCTTTCGTTCAACCTCCTTTTGACAATGGAGGCAACATTCCTAGCCACACTCAGTTTCTCAGTTTGGATGCCCCTCCAGAGGCAAGTAGATGCAAATTCTATGTGCGCATCACATTTAAGCACCCTTAGATGACCACTTCCTCAGCTTCTACAGCTCCTCTAACAGCAGACAACAGCAAGGCAGCAGAGCTGTACAGAACACAAATGTTTCACTATTGTTTCTTTCACATGTTTCACATGTGAAGACCTCAAGCTTAGAAGAAGGGAATATTTTGTGTCTGTGTTTTCTACTGCAACCCTATGTTTCAACATTCAAATTTGCTTCAAAGCTTTTAATCTGGGGATGACCCACCACCCTATGAGGTTAAGGCTGCAGGAAGAGTACTCCAGTTTCCTTCTTCAGTAACATGCTACCTGTAGAGGTCACACTGGAGATCCACCCTGGCTTCAAAATTTTGCAAAGTAATGGTTATTATGGGAAAGGTAACCATGCTTCTTGCAAAATGGTTTAACTTGAAGGTCACTCTAGCAGACTGGCAGAGAGTATCCTCTCTGAATGATGGGGACGAGGAATTACAGCTGTATCAGCTGACAAGTAACTGTAGCACCGTTCACCCAAATTTAGCATTTAACATAAAGAGTTGAGGACTTGTCCATATCCACTTATTTCTCCAGGGCATTTCTTACATCTTTGACAACTCTGTGCTGGGACTGCTGCCAAAACCAGTCTTCCTCAGCTGCTGAGGATCTCTGTCCTCAGCGGAACGTGTTGCCTTTTCCTCCCAGGACTTCCACTTGGAGATAAGCAATGCCTACCCTGAAGACTACATTAGCTACGACGAACACTCAGGATCAGTGTGTTCAGCCACAACATCACAGTGCTAATTATACTGTTTTCATACTAAACTTCCTCCTGCTGCTCATCGGCAGATCTGAATGCTCAAAGTAGCCTAAGCAACTGCACAATATATTGACATCTGCTTTGAACATGACCCTCATGACACTTTAAGGTCAATCCAAGTAAAAAGGGTCAGCATCAATCTGTGTTAGGGTAACCTGCCTGATAAACATGTGAATGCTGTTACAGGCTCTAAAATCATTAGCAACAGCATCCCGCACACTCAAGCTGTCTGTTCGAGCCCTTGTTGCTAACTACAGCTCAGGTGGTTTTGGTATTCTCTTTGCATTTTTTTCATGAACGAAATGTGAGGTGTGAGGTGCCCGATATGACTAGAAGATGAGCTAGCTAATGCAGACTAATCAAGCCTCATTTTTAACCTTATAATCTTTACTGACAGCACAGCTTGAGCTAAGCATGCTTGGTTTTGCAAAAGGGCTACTGCCCAAGATACGGCTTTCCTTTTGGCAGAAAGAGCATCAGCTGAACACATCTTTGATGGAGAACAGTACATCACAAGATGGCTAGGCTTAAAATAACAAACCTTTGGATCCAACCAGCAGTTACAACAGCTTGTACAAGTGTGCATTTTTCCACAGAGTGGAAAGGGCAGGTGGTTTCATCTACACATATGTATTTATCAGAACATGGGAAATAACCCCTTTCAGAGGTTGAAAAGAAGAGTAAGTCACTCGGTTTCCATCTCCTCAGAAGGAAGGGCAGCTCAGCCGATGCTGTGCCCTTGGCAGCAAAAGCACGATCAAGAACTTTGTGATTCAGCTTTTCATATCCTCTGGAAGCAGACATGAGGACATGTACAGCAAAGGCATTACTTAGACAATTATCACTGAAAACCCTCGCTGACTACCTCTTCAACAGATCTGTTTTTTTTTTCATTAGCTTTTCAACTACATAAAAATAATAATGATTTAGAAGACAGGAAGTCATCCATTTTATGAAAGACCCATTATCCCGCTGTCTAGATATTTAGTAATAATACTGACATGTCAGTTTATTATGTATTTTTCATAGCCTCCTATAACCCTTGCATGCAATATACTTGCAAATTATTCATGTACAATTATTATGTTGCCAGTGTTATGGTTGGTACAACAAACACGACAGGATTTTAGATATTAATATATTCATTATGTCTGTAAATAAATCTTAAGGACAATACACATTTCTTTAGAAATTAATCTCTTAATTCTCTTAACATCTCTAAAATTTTCTCTTAATTGTCTTAATTATTGTGTTTCACAACTTACTCATTTTTAAGAGTAACAAAAAAATTAAGACACTGAAGGGGAATCAGCAGCACTAATTCATTATAGCCTGGGTCCTCAGAAAAGTTAGCAAGGGCTAACGAGTGTGACTAATCGATTTGAGAAATCTGATCTTGCCACTAAAGACACTATTCTCTCTTTGTATCTTGCACAGCCTGTCCAATTCTTGCTACTGTGCAAGAGAGGTGAACAAAATAAATGTGTGCCTGCAACACAGCCCTTTCAAACCACATGCTTGCATCTTAGCTCAAGTCCATCTTTACTTCCATGCTTAGCTTTGCAGTGAAGCAACTAACTTTTGGGCAGACATTCAAATTTTTTTTTTTTTTTTTTTTTTAAGAGCATGGTCAGTCCTAAGATAGAAGGAGGTCAGTAGCTGAATGTGTCCTGCAGCAAGATTTGCCAGAGCTCCTGTAACTAAATCAAGTCAGCAGTAGTGTTCTTAGCCTCTATTGAGAATAAACTTCTGAAAAGCAGTATAAATGAAGAGAAAATAGAGATTATATAGGTTTCCCCAGTAACCTACGGAGAACATGCTAGGTTTACAACATAAAAACATTCTGAAAACTGAAGCAGCCCTTCAGCACTCAGCTATCACACCACTACAAACGCTGTAGTACACTTTTAAGGACAGAAATCTAATGAGGATAAATGAATGCTGCAAATAACGTCACTATTTTAATCCTGAAATAATCTTGTAACCTGAAATACTATGTTGTGTGAGTGTAAAGAATGAAGAAGTTCGTGACAATACGTGTGTGGAGATATTATTCGAGCAGGGTAAATATTAATTCCCACAAAATAACTGGCTAAGATAAACAGTTTTTCAAACATCATTGGTAGATTATCACCTTCACTATGAATGTACAAAAACATTTCACAATTAAAAACAGAAAGAGAAAAGGAAATGAACGTTAAGTTTACAACTGATTCTTATTTTTATCCTTTTACACCTGAAGACTGTGAATGATGCTTTCATACATTCTAAATATCTGATTCTTAAATTCAGTCTACTGACAGCAGACTCCTATATATAAATACTTCTGCTGTTGCTGCCATTCACTTAATGCTTTAGCATTCCTTTAACCTTTTTAAGATGCTACTGTAAAGTTCAATCATTTGCTTGTATGCATTTCATTGTAATAAAAACATTCTAGAATGAGGAGGTTGAATTTTCTGGAATGACAGTAATTCCTTGAAGCAGAAGACTTAAAAAGACAACTTCCAGATTAATATGAAGATTAGCATTCATCCCTCTGAATTAGCAAATGGATCTTTTGACAAGTCTGTTTGTAAAAGTTTAGCCTATCTTCACCTAGGTCTATCTTTACTTACATTACGCTTAACTTCTGCGGGTTTTAAACCACGTTTTTATATGCTAATAGCTAAAAGATACTAGAGACTTGCAAATTTCGCTAAAGTAAGTTTAATTACACATTTGGAAAGACAGGGTAAGTTAATGTATGCACCTCATTTTTTCAAAAAAGTATGCAAATTTGTATGCATATACACAGAATAGAAGTTTTCTATAATCAAGTTCTGCCATATACTTTGAAAATTACATCACAAACTGACATTACTTGCTGCAAGCCTGATAGCAGCTTGAGCATACTTTTCAAAGAAGAAACCCCAGAGCTTGCTTAGAAATGGTAACATTTATAGTTCTTAAACTACTACAGGAAATAAAATTTCAAATTAACATCTTTTTCTATTATCCATGGGATCAAATATGCTGTAAATTCCTCCAGCATTAGCTACACCGATGAAATCTTAGCAACTATTCTCATTCAAATCATGGTACAAATGGGTATGAAAACATAGTAAAAGGAAAAGAAATAAAGAATGGATTCTACAGTACATACATTCTGGTGGAAGTCTGTTCTTTCTAAAAGCAAGTCTTTCAGTTTTCTTTCTGCTTTCTGCCAAACTAAACAGGACTCCGTAAACATACTGACGAACTGGCCTATAAAGGAGAGCAGCAGGAGGCAGGTCTTTGTTGGCTTCATCTTCTATAGAAACGGCAATTTTGATTTCACCCTTTTGCATGAAAGAAAGCAGAAAAATATGACATGTTATAGTGAACAGAAAGCATTTAGGTATGCATGGTAACTCAATCCAGCTCTAATATAAATCTCATGTAGTCAAGAAAAATGTGATTCAGCTGTAATGTGGATCTTAGGTACATGAAAGTAACACCAGAGGAGGATTACCCTACAATCTACTTGCTTTCCTCCAGTAAGTCTCCAGGCTCTGATTATCCCTGTTGCCTTCCTCTTTCTCTTCTCCATCACACACCTTTTTTTTTTTTTGTCTGGACTATCTGCAGGTGAGGATTACCTAAATATTGATCTTCAAATATGGATACTTTTAAGAGTGAAATAGTACACATGAAAACACAGTAATGCGCTTTTAGACAGTAAAAGCACATTTAAAGCTGATCTAGATTTCAGACAGTTATTTTAAAAAACATTCATGCTGTCTAAAAGCACTAGTCTGACTTTTTGGTGCAAGGATTTGAAACGGTATTGGGGACTCACTGTAAAAAATAACATTATGAGAAGACCTGGTCAAAAAATCATAACTGGGTATTACATAAGTAAGGTTGGTTTTGAATGTATATAAATAAAGCTTTAGCATTTTATACTTTTTCAGAAAAAAGCATGAAGAACCTTCCAACATTCTCTCTCAAAACAGCAGCAACGTTTTGTTTTCTGCATCTGCGCATCCAACCACGTTAAGATCTTCTTGGAAAACAACTGACTTCACTGCATTGCTCCCAAATATCAGGCTTTATTTTCAACAATGACAAGCAAGTGCTCTGTTTTGCTACTTTCACTTAAAAAAAAAAAACCTTTAAACTGTCCCAGTAGTGAATACTGCAGGTGACATCTTGGAGTGATTACATTAGGATATTGTGTCATTTATCATAGAATCACAGAATGGCTTGGGCTGGAAGGGACCATCAAAGGTCATCAAGTCCAACCCCCCTGCGGTGAGCAG
>JAVKLA010000036.1:471715-631222 GCA_034782735.1 Sagittarius serpentarius | reverse complement strand
CTGTTGTTGCCCCGCGGCTCGGGAGTCCCCGGCCGTGACGGGGCCCCGGCGGGCGGCGGCCGCGCAGCCCTTGACAGCAGAAACGTCCCCCCGAGCGGCTCGGCCTGGCCCGGCGTGCTGCAGAGCACCCGGCCCGCCGGCGCCGGCCCTGGCCCCGGGCTGTCTGAGCGGCTCTGCTGACTTAGTTTCTTCCCCTCTTGACAGAAGTGGCAGTCGTGGCCGTTATGTACAAATAATAATTACAGGCTATCCTGGCCTCGCCCGCAGCTGAGCGTTTACTACTGCCGGTAGAACTTGCAGCTGATTTGGATGGCCTTTGCGCCTCCAGTAGTTTAGAAGTGGCTGCTTGCACCTTGAGGCCTGCTATCCGCGGGTTAGCTGAACTCCTGCCGCGACTGGTAAATGAGCATAAATCTAAACCACTGGGGAAAAAAAACATTCTTTTCTGCACAGGCAGCGAGGAATTACCATTCTTCGGTTTCAGCCGGATGAAATTTTTTTTTAACAGGCCAAGGTCAGGACTGTGCCCAGGCTTCACAAGTTGCATGCCGTTTGTCATTGAAATAATAACATGGCATCTGAGCAGTTCTCTGCTACGCAGGTGTCAAGCTGCACATGCTGTATATTCACATTAATACTTTATTAAATCAGGAAAAGATGTGTGGTTAATGAGATTTCAGTCAGGCTGGATTGGCACCTACAGTAAATATTCCCACCGGGGAATAGCTGTTTCCTAAGGAGTGGGTTGGTTCGCTCGCAGGCAATGCAGCACTAACACAAGGCTGCTCGGTGGATGTTTGTATCCGAGACCACCTGGTACAGCATAAGGGTGGTGAAATAAAGAATAGTGAAAAAGCTATGGACATAGTCAATGAGAAGTATACATTTCTTCCTAGAAATCTGCTTTTGTAATAATCAGAGAGTGTGGTTTCCTAAGTAAATAGTCAGATCTCATTCCAAACTACTTCTCTCGTAGACTTCCTAGACTTTCCTTTTAAGAGTAGGCACATGTTATGGTAACATCAAAAGAATAAGACACTGTAGAACACCTTGAAAGTCACACAAAACATGGTAGTAGACTTAGTGCTAATGGAAGGAGGATCAAGGAGAAAGAACTTTAGAATTCCAAATATCCCCAAACACACCAAAATTTGGTCAAAAGAACAGGTACTGCCATACATGAAGTGCATAAAAAGCAGGTGATCAGACATGCCTATATGTATTCAGTGCTCTAACTAAATAGTAAAAAATTTGATCAAAACGAGGACAGGCCATTCTCTACTTAGTCTTAAGAAGTGAGCAATAGCTGATTCAAGAAGAATTCAATACTTGAGTCATTAATTGTCTCACAGGATATTTAGGTTCAACAGTCTTAGGAATGGCAAATCACGTATAAATAAAGTATCATCTCCTAAGTTTACTTGGGTTTTTTTGCTTTGTTGTTGTTTAAGAAGGAAAACTAGTCAAAAGCTTCTGCTGCCAGAAGCCTGGCTGTTAACGTCCTGACACTTCCCATGTGGTTAGGTAGACACAGCAGAACTGAATGCTGCCAGGCTCACGTGCCCATCCACAAACATGACCCTCCCTCCCTGAAGGAAAACAGGAGAGGAAAAACAGAAGGGGAAACAAGGTGCTTCAAGAAGTTATTTGACACAAATAGCTGTTTTGCTGCAAGTAAAGCTTTGGTCAGATGAGAAGGCAACAGAAGTGTAATTTATGGAAAACAAAATTATGCTGGAAAACAGGTAGACTAAGATAGACTTAAAGAGCAATTAACCAAAGGCATGAAGACAAGGTATTTTTCCATCAACCAGGGGCAGAAAGCCTGGAAAGGAATCATCGGGTTATCTGCATATAAGAAAATGGCGCAACGGAAGAAAAGGCATTGAAGAGCTTTCTTTGTCGGCACTGAGACACAACACGTTTCACTGTTACCAGATGTTGGTTGTGTAAGGGAAGGGTTAATAAAGATTAATATTAAAGTCAGTGACTCATTATCCAACCTGAATAGAGGAGAATTAGGAGTGGCTCCCTAGAAGGAAGGAACTGAACAGTCATTAGGAAGAACTCCTAATGAATAACCATGTCAGGGCAAGAACATAGAGATGAATGTTATCATTTTAGTCTTGATTCCTCTGTTAACGAAACTTGGTCCCACTGTGAGATGAATATGGACGTAGGCTGAGGAATAGGCTATCCACTGTAACCTTGACAGGTACATTTGCCTGGGTATAATTGATACTTATATTATCCATGGGAAAAACTTGCTTTACATGATTGCCGTTAATATTTTTCCTCCTTTCTCACCCTGGTGTGTCTCACCGTGGAGCCGCTGCCCCAGAACTTCCCAGTTCTTGCTGCCGTAGAAGAAGAACTCCCAGCCCTCCTCCTTACTGCTGGGTCTGCGAGCGGCCATGGGCTCGTCCTGTGGGCAAGATACTTCTTTGTGGTGTTGCTTCGGTGCTCGAAGTGAAATACGTCTCATATTATTATTTTGGTACTAAATTTGAATGCAGACATTTGCAAATAAACATCCAATAAATGTTAACATTCTGCTGTTAGCTATGACTATTACCAGCTGCCCTGTTTCCCTTCCCTGTCATCTGGAGCATTTGACTGTAGTAGGGGTAAATAGCACGCAGCAATAACACTGACCCTTGTTTCTCCCATGGTGTATTGCTTGCATATCTACTTATTAAAATTTCTGCTTACAGAAGCTTGCAGAATCTTAATGTGATTTATATAAAACCAGCAAAATTGTCCTGGGACATTTCTGCATGTTGACTTACCTTTATCCTCAGTACGTATGTTATCTCAAGTGACTTCCTTTGTTTGTTTGTTTGAAGTTATAGGCATGCTTGCCGCTTAGTTTAAAATAGTTGCAAAAATAGTAGAAATTGAAGAAAAATGACTTAGTTTTGAAAAAAATTTTTGGGACAAAATTTGTCACTCCTTGTAGTCTTGCTCTAAATTTTGTATGATAGTACTTGCTACCAGGTGAGACATCTCTTTCTTGTACCTTAGGTTGGTGCAATTAAACCATATACAAACACACGAAATTTATACAACTAAAGAATTTCCATGTTCAGGTATCTCTCTGTAGCCTTCCAAAATATCTACAAACACCATCTCATTTTAGCATACAATAATTTTTTTCAGATATCTATGATACCCATGATGGAACGTTTTCCTCTTAGGACAAAAAAATGTGTATATGGGAGACACCTAACTGAGTCATTTAAATGCTTATCAGTCTCTCCATCAGCATCAGCTCCTAGAGGAGTTTCAGTCTATTTCTGGAACTTCTTCCTTTTTCAGCTTTCTGCAAGACGTAAGATTGTAGAAACCCATAGGTGATTTGTCAGCTTAAATAGATTTATTACTAACAGTTAAATTTTTTCTTAGTCTACGAGAAGGAATATTATTCTTCCAGCAACAATGGGATAATACCAGTTCTCACAATTTCCTTTGTAAAACTTTCTCTTTGCAAAGAAGACTTTGCTGAAATTTTTAGTTTCAGCTGATCTGCTCTGACCCATCAAGCATTCCTACACTCTTAACATTTAATTTAAAATTCAACTTCCACCATAACTTGAAATTGTGAGAAACTAGTTGCAGTGATGCCTGGTGAATATGACTTGCATCTTTTCGCTGGTATCAGGCCTTTTCTGTTGGCTGCATGTGCACACGTATCCGCTCTGTTTTACCACAGTGTGAAACTTCTGCAGGAGACTGGTGCTGGGGAGTAGAATATTCTTCTGCGCTTTCTCACTGGCAGCTACGAACTTTGGTGATGGATCGCTTTGCGGCATCTTAATTCCCTTTTCAGTGCTCTTCTTGCATCGGCCATGTAGAATTTGTGCCTTTCTCAAGCTCTCCATCTCTTTTAGCTTAAGCCACTGGTTTAACTCTGAGGGCTGTTAGCAAAGACTGTAGGAGATGTGCAAGAAACTGCAGTCTGCTGATTTTTTTGTTGTATTCATTCTCCCTTGCCAGCTGGCCTAATAAACCTTTAATGTTTTGTGGGAGTTGACAGTGAATCCTACTTCTTCTTTGCCCATCTAAGATAGGGGTGCTATTCTAGCTCTCAGGAAGAGTGCTCTCCTTGTGCTTGCCCAGCGGTGACGATACAGGAAGGAGTCTTTTTTTTTTTTTCCCCTCCTGCTGGCATTTGCTTTTTTATTTACCTTAAGATAATGTAGATTTGTCCAAAGCGTGTTCTTCCTCATTCCGTTTTTCACTCTTAGTCAAAAGCCATTTTGCGGTAAGGTGTTTCATTTTGTGCGTCCGCCTTTACTTTCAGGAGAAACTGCTGTTGATTCTTGATTAATTCTGCAGAGATTTTCTCACATTTCTGGCCCTCCGTTAATTGCAGTAAGTTATTTAAGAACTGTCAGTCTTTCCCAAAATTGCTAAATCCTCCTGAGTTCTTCCATACTGAGAGTGTTTTCTGTACGCTGTGCCTGATAGCTTCCCATGAAGAGGAGGCTAACCCAAATGGCTGACACTGGGGCAGAAGCCCAGCAAAGACACCAGTGGTGGAACAAAGACTCTTTTTTCAGTGTCTTCATCTTATCTGGGAATTTCACTTGGCATCTTAATTTTGCTGTGAGCACCTTGTAATACTTTCTCCCGTTACGGTTGTTGGCCCGTGTTTTGGTGTGTTGTCCGTTATCCAGCAGACAAGACTATTATTTTAGTATCGTTAACAATTACCTATGCAAAACACTAGCAAACGGCTCCCCTGGAGCACCTATTCTAAGAGTTGTGGCTGTGACAAACCCCGCATTGCGTTTTTGAGTACCTGGCCTCTTGTTCTTCCTGAGACAATACATATTCTGTGCGTTTGAAAAAAAGCAGATTTAGGAAATGTACTGTATTTGAATGAACTGGGTAACAATTTACGTTTCTTGTATAGAATGGTGAATGCAGAGGGAGTGAAGGCGTAACACCACAAAAACAGCATCACGAGGAGCTGCGTTATCTTCCTGGGCGGGTATTGCAAGACTGCTTGTGGGCAACCACTTTTGAATTGCACTTTTTTCTATTTTCTTGGGCCAGCTGACCCATTAATACCCTCTTCGAGTCTATTTTTTTTCCTCTTTCCCTCTTTTCCAAAGGCATCTGCTGCTTTCCAAATAATTTCTTTAGACCATTCAAATACTAGTAAAACACGCCAGGCCAACACTGAAATCTTTTGTAGACGGGGCATATCTGAAAGCACGCCGCTTGCTACGTGAATGGCAGAGGAAGAGAAAAGAACTTCTCCGAAAGCCTGCTGTGAAGCCCACGTTAAGATGAAGCACTATGTAGTCCATGGACCAATCCAAAGAAAAGATGATTAAAAAGCCATCGTACTTTAGCAGAGCCACTGCTACACTCAAATGCGAAATTTTTGATGGTACATAGAGGCCAACCCGTTAGGAGCTAGGCCCTGTACAAACGTGGGGTAAATGACAATATTGCTCCAGCAAACTTCTAGGGCAAGAAAGTGACTGGCAGAGAGTCCTCCGAGTGTATGGGAAAAGCAGCCTCGCAGAGGAGGGGGCAAGTGACGCCATCTGAAAGAATTCCTCCTTTCAGAGAACAAGCAGCGCTTTCACAGCAGTGGATAGTTAGCTGTGGCACACAGTATACAGATTACATCAGGTCCATTCGCTGCCTCTAATTATTTTTAAAAAACAAAAGCGTGAAAATTTTCAGTTCTGAATTTGAATTTTCAAGAGTAAAAGCGTAAATAATAAAAGCATTATGAAGCAGGCAACAGGAGCTGGTGGAGAGCAATAAGCACTGGTTCTTGGAAAACTTGGAACAGTAGCATGCTGTTCCCTTGGTATTAATGAAGAGTTGTGTAAGACGTACAAAAAGGCAGTATTTAAAGTATATTCTACAGCGCTTTTTGCAGGAGCATCAATAGTATTACAAACAGATACTAATACTTTACTAAAGCTTGTTGCTGCAACAAATACGATGCATTTGCAAGTGGTATCATCGGAAGAACACACAGGAGCTAAAAATACATACTGTGGCCGTTTCAGAAGAGCAGCTATTTACACTTCTAACACTTTAAAAACATGTCATTTTTGTTGGCATTTATTTAATTAACACAAGTATCTAAAACATGTAAGTGACAGATTTAGCTACCTAAATGTGGGATATGGATGCCAGATTTAGAACGCCATCCAAGCCAGGCCTTCACTTCCAGTCTGCTACAGTAACTAAATTCTTCATCTCACCCAAACACATGCCAGCATGGTCTACCAGCGTGTCATCCGTAGTTGTAGATAGCTCAGTTATTTGTCTTACCACGTACTGCCCTTATTTCATCCCTGCAACTCTTCGAGTAAAAAAAAAAAAAAAAAGAAAAATTAAATTGATCTGAATTGCAGAGTATAAATTTGTGGGGCCGTGCCTGCTTGAATCTGCACACAGGCTGAAATGAGCTCTATAAAATCCAGGCTTTTCAATGCAGTGGGCTGGACACAAGGGACACTTTGTGCTGTTGCCTTTCCAGTCGCATAATGGCTCTCCATGTCTGTCCTGCGGGCACAGCCGCCACTCCTGGGACGAGGTGCTCCTTGAGCTGGTGCAGTTAGAGAAGAGGAAAAGCAGACACAATCCTCCTGTTGTCCAGATCTGGCCCACGAGCCACCAATTAGACTGTTCTGAACTACAGCGCTCAGTTCAAAGGGCTGCTAATTGTATTTTAATGACAATTTAAATGATACTGCTGATCATTTCAGAATCATCTAGATCACTAATTACTAGTAGTCTATGTGGTGCTTTAAGCAGGCAAAGCGCTGTAGAAACGTGAAGTAACATTAACGTTCTCAATGGCCTTCAACGCCCTCCCAGGTATCAAAAGCATCGTCTCTCGTTCATAGGCCCAAAGCTCTGCCCTGGCTGCTCACATCTGTGATCCAGCTGCCCAGCTGCAGCAGATGTTTTTGCAGCATCCTGGAAATAAGTAAAGAGGAGCAGCAATTCAAAATTACTTACATTCATTAACCGAAATTCTCCCAATATTAATAAAATGTACTAGGAATAAATATGAACTAAAATTGTTGCGAGATCCCCACTTCAGAACATTTTACCTTAAATACTGGCTCAGTCCAACTGAATCTTTGAGCAAAGCGTGACCCAGATGTTTAAATACGCTCACCAGAAATGCAAATACTAACAAGCACCGCGTGCCCATTCGTAGTGGGCGTTACTTCTTTCCTCATCGTTGCCGCCGCGCAGGAGGAGCGGTGGCGCGGCAGGGAACCCGGCCGGTCTGCGGAGCAGGCGGTGCCAGAGCTGTGCTTGTGCCGTGGGTCCCAGGGATTTTGATTTCCAAAGCTGGCAAGTCGGTACCCGCCAGAAGCATTGAATTCCTTTCCCAATGTTTATTTGTGTTTTGTACAAGATGCCCATAGTCTGTTGAGGAATCCTTTCTCCAGAGAAAATATTTAGAGTGCAAGTCACAGTTTTCCCCTTCAGAAACGCAGCCAAAACCCACCAAATCTGCTAACCACTGACAACGTAGTGGTGGTCAAGATGTTTATACATAAAATGCTCTATCAGTGAGAGTAAAGCACACATCTTGCCCATGTAATAGATATCTAGTAATGAAATGGAAAAGCTGGCTAAGCCATTTTCTAAAATACGAGCTTTTACGAGAACATAGGTTACCTGTAGTACAGTGGATTTCAAATGCCAAACCTAAGCAATTAGAATTTTCAAGAGACTTTTACTGGTGCAGGAAAAAAAGGAGGCTTGTTTTCTCATTGGAGAATAAAACGTGTGTAAATAAATACTAACACTGATTTTTCGGTGAAGGTTTATGTGAGATTAGTCCCTTTACAGTCCTAGGGCGTATTAGGTTTCACTGATCTAGCCTCAATTTTACGTGAGCTTGCAGGCATAGGATGAGAGCGAGGAGCTAGCTCTGCTCCGCGACCAGGCACGCAGCAAAGAGAGTGAGATCATCTGGGTACACTTTACACCTGAAGCCGGCGATTTTGTGCCTGCAGTTGCACGAGCACCTGTTTGTGTGTGAGCAAGCCCCTGAAACTGCTTTAAAAGAGGCATTTGTTTATGCAGATAAAGTGGCCGGTTACACAACAATGAGGTTTTGCACGCAGGTTTCAAGGTGGCTTTTTTGCAGCCATTTGACCCGGGAGTTTTGCTTTCCACGTAAATGATCCGTCTCGCTTGCTTGGGTAATGCTTTAAGCATGTTGTTTGTGTTCCTTTCCTTTTTCTTCAGGCTGTGCAGCAATGGTGTCCCTGGAAATGAAAGTCTTGAAAAATTCTTGCACGTCGTTACAAAGTGTTGGTTTTTTTCCTCTTACAACATTGATGGTGTTTGAAACTGAGTAGATCTGAGGGCAAGTAATTCCTCCCTTTTCTGTTTCAGGAAACGTTTGCCATAACTGCCAGTATGCACTTACGAATCTCACGGCTTGTACAGAATAGCAGACCTGAGCTGATGCCAGATAAGTGCTGGTCTGGTAAGAGGTAATGTTTAAATTTATGTATTCCCAGATTTTTTAATTAAAGATTATTCACATTTGTTTTTCATTCTTTTCAGAAAGGTCTGAGATATTGGTGTCTTAGGTTTTTTTTGCCGGATTACTGTCTCATCCTCATTTATACTTTTAAAGATATGTCGCTTTAAATTTACCCTGTGATTTTCTCGCCTTTAATGTAAGTCAGGAAGGCATTTAAAATTTGGAGAATGAAATATTTTTGAATAACAGCAACTCTTTTGCGAGAGATGAAAAGAGTTAAAAAACCAGCAAGCTTGTCACTGGCTGACAGAAAACCTTACTTTTGAAAGTTGCACGAACATGCAGCCTGGCCTGCGTTCAATGTCTTGACTACCATAAAACTAGAAACGTTAATTAGCATAAATTCATAGTCTAGTTCTGAAAAGGCAAAAAAAAAAAAGGTAAATATTACATAGTTCTCAGTAATGAGATTTCTGTTTTCCAGAAGACATCAGTTTAATTCTCCAGATACTCTCAGCATATAGAGTAACTTTCGATCTCCCCCTGCATAATACAGTACGGGAGGGTGTCTCTTTAAATTCATTTATAAAATAATTCAGGACTGTGGGTGTCTTTGATATGTTCCTCTCTGCTAAAGTACAGAAGAGAAGAACATGTCGCTTAGCAACCCTGCGCCAGAATCGGGGGGAGGCGGGGAGGGATGGATGGTCCAGAGTCACAAAAGGGAAGGATTAATCCCCATCAGAAAACTAAACTTCGGACAATGCTTCTCTAAAACAAAGCAAGCAAACAAAACAAACACGGGTGTTTGCAGAATTAGGTAATTTCACTTTTTTCTTTCTTTTTTTTTTTTTTTTTTAATACCCCACTTCTGGTCTATTAATAGTAATCTTACAACCAAATCAGAAAATCAGGCACGGGATAGGCAACGCAGTCTTAAATAGCTTCAGGACTAGGTTGCAGTCGAAGGGAAGCTGAAGTTTTATTTTTAAACTGGTTAAGCGTATTTTAGATTGTATTAGTGTTGTCAAGACTAATGATAATTCATTTCATACCGCGGTTTTTGTCTGAACACTTCAAATAAATTTTGTGTGGAGTCTCATCCTATTTTTACAGTTGGACAGCTTAAGTGTCACCAGACTGATTATTTAGGGTCACTTACCTTGTTGTAAATAAAAAAATCTAGATTTCTCTAAATGGTTACCAGGCTGTGATTAGCTGGTAACTAGGTAACATCTTAGTAACTCTGAAAAAAATAGCAGTTAGGAAAGTAACTTTCCACTGAAGTAGATGAGCAGCACTCAGACAACCTCTGCTATTTCTGCAGCTGCGAGGTGGTAACGTCCCGCAGAGCAGTGGCAGGAGTGGGTACCATCTCGAACCGCTCCTGCTCTTTCCATTTCTGAGCGGTGCTGTCCTAGAGCAGCCCTAATTTACCTTTTTCTTTTGCACAAGAACTCGAACATCAAACCCTGCAGCCCTGCACGGCTGACTTATGGAAGAGAAAACTGCTGCAAAAAACTGCAAGAGGAAGAATGACAGAACTGGTTTAAACGTAGCCCACTTCAACATGTTTCACACAGATGAAAAATATCTCATAATTAAATAAACTGGTATGCCTCATCTTGTATTAATGATCATAAAGATTATTTAAAATCTTCTTAATTTTTATGCCACTTCCATGTCCTAATCACCTATAACTTATTACTGAACATATTACTGAACAGTTAAGAGAATCCCTAAATGCTGATGGTTCATGTTTCTCCCAGAGCTCAATACAGGCAATTCTGCACTCAAATTCTGTAGTAAAATTGCAGATTATTAGAGCAAATGCCTACCTCGATCCACAGGCTAGGAGCTTATCTAAACTGTCATCTGTTGCATATTCCAGCAATTACAAACATACTTGAAACTAGACATTATTGAACTCTGAAGTAACGTTTATTTTTATCTAGTAAGGGAAGTGGTAAATGATAGCGTGGACGTCATTAAGATCTGAGTTTCTTAGAGTAGTGTACCTAAGAACTTAATAATAAGTAGCAAGAGTATTTTTTATTACCCATATGTAGCAAAGACCTATAGAGCAGAATCCGGTCTCCAATGAGATCAATGGGAATTTTACTAGTTACTGCAGGGGTGCCTGGATTTTACCCAGGTTCTCTTAGAGTGTGCTTTTTGTATTAGCAAATGCTTCTGTAATGTGATTCTTTGGAGAAATTTAAAGAGAAATGTGTAAAGCACTTGGCATTAAGTGGTCTAAGGTTGTTAACGTACAGTATTTAAAATGAAGCCCAAATTAGAAGCAAATAATGCTAACTCAACTGTGAGCATTTCAATGAAAATTGCTTTATGAAGAAGCTTGTATAGACTCTCTGCATTTTTGTTTTTAACAAGTATTTGTTATATGCTTTCATTTTTATGATCCAAACAGATTTAGAGGCTTTAACTGAAATGTCACAGTCTGAAGCAAACCCCATTGACTTGACTTTATCTTTGCTTTCAATTACACCAGGGTCAACAATTCTTTACTGTAACTTAACACTGAGTAAGTATTTTTGCTGACTGCCGAAATTGAGTGGGAGGGGGAGTCCAGCAACAGTAGAACTCTTTTACTTGTGTTTATGTTTACAGTACCAGTTCATACACTCAATGGTTTTTATTTTTAAGAAACAGAAATATGTAATATCCATGAGGCTGAGATTATCTTGGTTGGAGAGTCTTGTTGTTACAAAAAAAATTATGTGATTCCTCTAACAGAGACGGAACAGCTCTGGCTTTTCAAACAGGCAAGGAGACTTTGTGAGACTGATAGTTTTGAGGAATATGTTTTGGAGTACGCTGACTTAAAAACATGTACAATTAACATAGCTTTCTGATTATGGCATTCAAGTTACCAGATCAGGATGATACATGAAAAAAGTATGCAGATAAGGCCTCGTTTGCCCAAACATGTCATCAGAAACTGACTTCCTAAAGGTATGTCTCAAGCTGGAGAATTAAAACACAGATGTGTGATATTTTTCCATTTCGGAGCAATCATTGTAATATCACTATGATGCAGACTACCTTCATGACTTCTTAATCCCAGTACTGACAGAAGGAGAATAATCTAAATTCCCAGAAGCATCATGTTGGAGAACTCACAGTTTAGCACAAAAATTCTTGAAAAGATACTTGGTGGAGAACTGGGCCCAGCTGACAGTATTGGGGAAAAGAAGATTTTCTTTGGTGTGGGACATTACACTGTGACAGCCTTTGTTCTTAGGGAAGAATCTCTAATCTAAAATGTATCAGACCCTTTCTTTCTCTTGTAATCTCTTCCTAAATGAAAACAGAATTATTCAGCTTTTTTCACAATGCATAGAAAAGTTTGAAGTTAAAAATAAATCTCAGATCCTTCTCAGTAGAAGGACAATGGCTGTCTTTTTAAGAAAAAAAGCACGCTGGTCCTGTTGCCCTCTGGAAAACAGTAGGTCGTCACAGAAAGGTGGTTTTGGTGTTTGAAGCTTAGTTTCCCCACTGGTCAGTACTTACAGCAATGAGAACTGCAGCCGTTTCAGAGAAGCTGGACATCTTTACTGCTTGCAGTACTGCCACAACGTGTCTGACTCCAGCACCAGATAGCTGGCATATAGGACTGAAAAATTCACTGAAATGCTTTGATGTTGCATACATGCGGAATTTGAAAGGAATAGGAGAGTTTATTTTTAAAAGGTAATTAGTAAAAGCTATTATAAAGCTATGCAAAATAATGGGTGGTATAAAGGAAGGTCAGGAAATTCTTGTTGTTTTTCTCGCCATGTAAGGAAGACGGGCATTCACAGAGGGAGATACGGTATGCAAAAATAAAAACCCAAAAGAACCCATTCCCTGTTCGATTTCACAATGTGCCTTTGCTGCCAAGTCTGTCCCCTGACCCAGCCCAGCCGAGTGGGGATCGTTGGACAGCCTGCCCCAAACCAGCTCTGCTCGCTGCTGTCTCTCATCGGAGTTACCACAAGTAGCATCCGTGAGGTGTTGCAGTGCTGAAAATTTGTGACTGGAAACAAAGGGTTTTGCAGGAGAGAAAAAAGAAACAGTGCAGAGAGGTCCTCGTCCTCGGAACACCTGCTGAACGATACCATTTTTCGTGGAAGAAGTCATACTTAACATGGGGAATTTACATGTACCAGTGACTGTGGCAGAATATTTCTGAGGAAGCCCCTTGTTACTAGTTTGGCAGCGTGAGAGTGTTTTTTCCCAGTTGCAAATGTCGCTCCATCTGCCACAGAGCCATTGGTTCCAACAGTCTCTCCTTCCCCGTTAAAGGGGCATCACAGAAACATTATGTTTGCTGTTGGGATATCGGGAGAGGAAAGAATAGGAATGTGTCACCCGCTGCAGTAGTGTGCCCTGTTGGTGAAGAGTTTGCCATGAGAAAACAAGCCAGCTGAGGAGGTGTATCTTCCTTCCTATTTACTAGTGAGTGAACTTTTAACTTGGTTGTGTTTAACATCATTTAGTTAAGATTTGGATAATGTCACTGGCTTGAATCTGAGTTACATCATAGAAATATGGGTGTGAAGGGACCCCTAGATCAGGTCCCACCTTCCACGCAAAGCAGGATTGTCACCAACACCGGATCAGGTCTGCTGCGATTTTACCTAGCCAAATCTTGGGTGTCCGCCTCCGAGTAACCTCTTCCAGTACTGCAGTATCCTCCCAGTGAAGCAGCTCTTCCCAATGTCCAGTCTGAACCTCCTAGGCTACAAAGTGTGGCCATTGCTCTTTACTATACCATGTCACCACCAAAAAGAGCTTTGGCCCTGTCTTCTTTCCAGCTCCAGTTCAAGCAGTTGCAGCCTGCTATTAGATCAACCCTCAGCCTCCTCTGCACCAGGCTAAAAAGCCACCGGCTCCTCCGTCACCTGAAGCACGTGCTCTATGTCCCTGACTGTCCTGGCAGCCCTCTCCTACCTTCCCTTCCCATTTCTGAACATCCTCCTGACCTGGGGGGACCAAAGTCACGGAGACAGTATTCCAGGTGTGACGTTACTGGTGCTGAGTAGACAGGAGTAATGAGTTTCCTCAATCTGCTGGCCACGCTTCTTTGAAAGTCGGCCACTGTGCAGTTTGCCCCGTTTGCAGTGAGTGCACTTTTGGCTCACGTGACGTGACAACCACCGTAACCTCCAAGTCCTCTCCAGAAGGGCTGCTGCTCAGCCAGACAGTTCCCAGCCTGTCCTGGCACGTGGCATTATTCTGCCCAAGATGTGAGACTTTGTACATCTTGTTAATCTTGATGGGCTTTCTGCTGGCCAGATCCCAAGTTCCTGAAGATCCCTCCACAAAAGTTAACATTTGGCACGTCAGCGACTCAACCCTAATTTAGTGTCAGCTTCAGATTTGTTGTTTCTGCATTCTTATCATCATCCAAGTCGTCAGCGAAGGTGCTGAACAGTATCATCAGCCCTGGTGTTGACCCTGGAGTTCTCTGCTTCCCTCCGGCCACCAAACAGATGTTGAGACAGTGATGACTGTCTTTCAGTCTGGAGTCTCTCTGGGTGAGCTTTCTGACTGTGACACGCGAACAGAAGGAAGAGCTGGTTCTCTGGTTGGTACTTTAACTGGTAACCTATTCTGAAAGCGTTACAGCAGATGGTAGTGGGCTACATAGTGCGCAATAGTAGCAAAGGCAAAACATTGTTTAAATTTAGTAGAATTCCATAAATAGGCTTCCAAAAATCGCATTAAACAAGAAATGGTTCTTAGCATACAGACTTTCTACATTTTTCAATACCTAGTCTAGCATTTTGGAGTATACAAAATTTCTTTTGCAATTAAAAAAAAAACACCAAAAACATTTGGCTTTTGTTCTACATTGGAATCAAACCAAGACCCCACCATTCCCGGGAGCAGGAGGGAGAGTCCTCCACACTGGGACAGCCGGGGACCTCTGCAGCACACCGGTCATCCACGGCCCATCCCTGCTTCAGCTCAGAGCCCAGTCTCCCAAACCTCAGGTACATCTCCCAGCTGCTGCAGTATTGGCTTACCTGGGGCAGGTGGATGGCTCTGTGTCTCTGCAGTCCCCAGCATTTTCAAGGTTTAACATCATAACAGATCTGTCTCTGCAAAACATCACATGACCACAAAGATAATCCTCCTGATTTGTTTTTTGAAATCTAAATTACAAGGAAAAAAGGTATGTGATTCCTTAAACCCAAAAGAGACATCTGACAGAAAAAAACAAACTCAATTCTAAAATGACTATTTCAATGATGACTTGTAATCTGTGCAGTTTCATCTACTTGTTAATACCCAGCTTAGTGTTAGATCTAAAAAAAGAATGAAATGAGAAAATCATTCCTTTGATATGCATTAAATTATTCAGTTAGTAAATTAGTGAATCTTATTCTGAGTGTTATTAGCTATTAGCATGTTACACTTCTTGATGTTGCTCATGAAGAATGCATATGAAAATGAGGAAAAGATTTCCCTTTTGAAGTTGCTGCCACTTGAGTTGTTGACATTTCTTCTAATTGGTGGCTGTCCTCTTGAATGCAGTATTCTGCTGTCTGTTTTCGTGAGAGATTCTTCATTTTTAATTTGTTCTCTCATTGATTAGACTTTTTTTTTTTTAATGGGTAGCTCTCAAAATAATAAGCCTTTCAAGGGAACCATGTTCTCCTAAATAGTTATTAATGAGTATCATCTCCCCCATTCAGTACACTTTGGCCTCTTCATTAGGAGAATTTCAAGCTTACATCTGGCCTGGTCGAACCGTGCCTGGTACCACTGAAGACAGCAGGAATCTCACTGTAGATTTCAGGAAGAACAAGATCAGATCCTAGGAGTGAAGAAAGATCATTTGCATTCAGTTTGTCTTAGGAAGATGTCTGTTTTCTAGGAGAACCTCCAAACGTTTCTTCAGTCTCCAGGGCAGGATTGAGGAGGGAGTGAAATGAGTGAGGGAAAACAAGGTAATTCCATCTGAACAACAGTGATGTCTTCGGAGACGCTATCAGCTTCAGCAGCTGGGCTAATAAGCCTCAATTATACTGCCAGTTTTACAGTACTGGAAATGTACCGCTCCCTTTTATTTAAAGTCAGTGTATGTTACATAAAAATAAACCCATTAAAACCAACAATCATTCTACATCTGAAGTTACTTTCCCACTAAAGAGCCAAGGATCTTCAATAAGAACATACTTTGTTTTAGAAATTATTGCCAGTGTTACACTCGCAATGAAAGAGCACAGTGGATAATAAAATACTCCAACACGTCATGCATTGCTGCAATGATCTAATCCCATTCTGGTTCCTGTTTGGCTTCCCTAAGCCAGTTCTCATCCCTTCCCTTACTCTTGTCTTTAACCTTAAAATCTGCCTTGAACATTGCCAGCTATTCTGCTGAAATGCAGTCTTATTTTTGTATGTTAGACTCTCTCCTTTCTATTTGCTCTTTCAAAACAGACTGGAACAGCATCCTCATCCTTTCTTTACCTCCCCTGCTCTCCCTCCCTGCTTCCTCCACACTTGGTCATTAAGGAGCCTCTACCACAAACAGGAATTTGCCTGTCATTCCTGGACAGACTTCTCTTCTATCCAAACCAGAACCTCAGCCCATGTCACCGGCATTTCTTCATGAAGGTGTAGGTATCTTTTCAAGGTCAGTATCTTAAAACAGGGGAGTTTAGAGTCTATTCCAAGCTCATCGCATCAGTTTGTTTCCCAGTTTCTATGAACGGTATGATCACGTTGTTTTTTTGTCATTCCCATCCAGTGTCTCATCTTCAGCAGAGGTTACACTGTGGGTCAGCCTCTACAGACTGTATCTAAACTCGACGGTTATTTCTCCATGACAGAAATGGCGTTTAAGATACATCCTTTTCTATCCCAACTGAAAACTAAAGCTTTGAACGAGGCGCTGATCTTACGGCTCACATCCATAACATTCCTGCTTTCCAACACTGTTAGAATGATAAAGTAAAATAACTATCTAATTTATGGCTTTGCATCCTTACTAGTCTCTTAAGCCTCCTTTTGTTTTCTGCTTCTCTTGTCATTTTAAATAAGTTACTGCTTTTTGCTTTCCCAGTACCCTCCCTGACCCACCTTCCCTAGCCATCTATTTCACTAGGAAATTACTGACTCATCCCTCCAACGGGTAATAATTCCAAAATTTCCTCTGTGGCCGAGAAGTCATTTCATCCACAAAGCTATCTCCTAACCTTCCTCAAAAAATGCCATCAAAAGATCCTTGTTTTCCTGTCTCACGCACAGTTGCGGTGGCAGGGGCCGAGGGTGTTACCCCTTAGCATGACCAGCGCCGCCGTCTCCTTGCTTCCATCTTCTCTCGCTTGTCTGTGTTTCTCTGGTTTGTCCCCAGCATGTCACCTCCCCACCCTAGGGTTGCCGTTTTCACCTGCATTTATGCACAGCCAATTTCAGCGGGTTTTTAGTCCCTACTTAAGATTTTTGTAAGCAACAGATAATAATAGCTGGCTATTTTGTTTCTGCTACTACTGAGTCTGCAATACGTAAAGACTAACATTTGCACTTGCTTGCAATAAATGCTAGTCATTTTTTAGAAGTAGCTCAAAAACTACAATAGAGGGAAAAGGGTCAGAAACATCAACATCACCTTTCAGATTGAAAATCAATATCAAAATAATGAAATTGAAAGAAAAATTTAAAATAAACCCCAAGGTGATCCAACGTGAGTTGTAAAAGTTGGTACAAATGGCTGACCAAACAACCATTACGGAGTCATAACTTAAAGGGAAGCTTCGCTCTGGAGAAGAGCAATGTTTATAGAAAGGCTAATTTTATTTTATTCAATACTATTAAAATATCTATTAAAAGTTATAAGTTGTAGTCTAAAATACTGCAGTGCAGCTCATAGAAGAGCTAGCACGGACTATGAAATGGCCTTACATGGTGATATATTTCTGGCATAATATAATATAAGCTATTTCAAGAATCCATTTACAAGTAAGCTGCCTGGGTAGAGCCCTGCCCTTACTGAAATCAATAGGAGTTTTGTTAGCAACATCAGTGAAATGAGGTTTTCCTCTCAATTTTAGCCTGTGCAAGATTAAATATTGGGTCAGGAAAGCAGGAGTAGTTCTATTGCATGCAAGTACCAGTGACCTTAAAAACACCATTTGCTTAGGAGGATTACTACATGGAATTTGAAAAGTGATCTATTAATGGAAATATTTTTTTTGTTAATTTGTCCAGATTTCCTTATTGGTACAAGTGTCATGTTATTTTGTACGGTAGCATACCTCTGCTGTACCAGTAAGAAATATGCGCTTAAGCTATAGGCCTTTGGGCGTGAGAGGTGGGTTGTTTCCCTTCCCCATTCCAACGGAAAATCAACAAAAGCAAGCATTTAATAGTACGAATTCCATTGTTACACAGCTTAGGAGCTTTGCAAGCACCTAAATGCTGCAAGTGCTATGATAATTTATCTTTGAACTTGCTAGTAACAATGCATAATTAACAAGTAAGCTGTAGGAACATGCAATTGCTGTGTATTTACATGGTATTTGCCATGCAGTTGTGGTATAATTACAGCAATTATACCTGCTCTGTAGAATAAGAGTACATGGTGTACGGTGTACTTTATTTTGTGTTATTTGACATCACTTGGTCCAGTGAAGCAGAGCACGGTGCGATGGAGTTTAACAAAGTATTTCATTCTGTTGTAGGTGGAAGCAAGCCACAGGTATGAAACTGTGCATGAATCTGCACAGAGTACTGTTACTGAAATGATTGCCATGGCTTCTGGCTATTCAGGGTGGCAACCTTGCTTTTTGAGCTCAAGTTATTTATGTTTTGGACTGCCGCCCTTTCAGTGACGTAAATGGCCTTGAACATGCAGATTCAAAATAAGACAGGCTAGGGTTTGGGTTTTTTTAGTATAGCAACTTTTTCCTCTCATGTATAATATTGTAGGTCTCTATAATAATTGCAGGTAAAAGAATGGATGGAAAGAATCTATCTTCTTAGAAAATTCTAAAAAAATGTATGGCAGCACATCACCATTTCTTTGCCCTAAAACTCCATTAGTATCAGAATACCAAATGTGAAGTCACATAACATAGGCACTGGGGGAAAAAAAAAAAGCTAATGGTGAAAAGTGCAAAGAAATATGCTGCATCTCTGAGTTAGTCACATTTTACATGATTCAGCCTAAACTATAAGTAAAACTAAATTAAAAGCTTCTATTATGTTTCAGATCCACATCTAGCAGAAAGAGGAATACTGTACACATCACTTGATGCAGGAATTGCTGTGCCACTTCTCTAAAATGGTGGCATCAGCCTTTAAACTGATGCATGTAGTATTTCCCGCTCTGAGGAGAAAATACAAACCTTTCCAGAGAGTGGGTATGACACTACACGGGTTAAGAACAGAAACACGGTTTATTCACTGTTGCTGAAGATGCAAAATATAACTTTGGCATACAAGAAAACAATCTAAGAGCTCCCTATTCTGCTCCAGGTAGAAGAAAAAGTAGGGAGCTTGTCTAAGTGTAAGTTATTATTGTTCAGCTTCATAATAATTTTCTTGTCTTGGTGGACTTGATTTATGAGTATAGCATTAAAAAAAATTCTTGCTCAGAAAGGCCAGCAGTGTGACATGACAGGGCACGAATTGTGCTGTATTAATTTCCAGTCACTATTTTGTCTGTGTACAACTACATCAGAAAAATGAGATGCAAATTAACACAATGTAATTATCTCATTTGAATGTCTCATGGTGATTTTCCTCTCCGTGTTACAGCCAGCGCACTCATGGTTCATATCAGCTGCCTCGGGTCCGCTGACGCTGCGGGAGCTGCCGTGGAGCGTGTGGCTCTCCTGTCCCCGCAGTTGGGCTAGAGTCGGCACCCGGGTTGGTAGAGAAGCTTAAACTGCGTGTCTGAAAGTTGGGTTCAGGGAACTTTGATGTTTAACATCAACAACTTATTTCTGTAGCAGACTAAATGAAGCAGACCAAATTATCCCAAGAGTTATATTTATGAGCACCAAGAGTTAAAATTTCAGTCCATCTCAGATGATACAGCTTAAGAACATTAATAACGGTGCACTAAGTCTTTTCTGCACTGATAAATTTAAAAATAATTTCAGAAGTAGTTCGTCTGAGAGCAAAATACAACTTCTTTTTGCAAAATACATATTTGAAAAAAACGTTGTTTGGTTTATGGCTTGCATTCTTCAGTATTTCTATGTGGATTTTTTTTTTTAACTGTTTTTCAAGGTTTTCCTGTTTTCACAGAGTAGACCCTCTGTAAGGGACAATGGAAGAGACACCCATACGTGTCCCAGTTACAGCCACAGACGTCATCATCTATGAATTTCATGACTTTTTCATTTCCATTTTTCCTACTTACGATCATAAAGTGCCTGGGTGACAGTTGCAGCAACTGTTTACATTATCTAAAATACCAGCAAAGCATTTCCACTGCATACCCACAAGAGCCAAGGCCTATATTTTACAAACGTCTTCAAAGCAAACCTTTAAGGCCAACTGCAAGACGTGGATTTGAAATTCTAACTCTGGTGTACGATGGCACTCACTGTTCGAGTTGACTTTTACCTCCTTTTCAATATTGCAGTGTCATTCTAACACTTTTCTTTTGAAGAGGACGCATGGTGAAGTACCCAGATCGCTCCGAACAGTGCAATCGTTCTTTTAAACTTTTCTCTGAAAAGATGGTATTTTTACAATCTGAGAAGGGCAGTTTCCTCCATCTGGAAAATTGAGAAAGGGCGGCTTTCCACTGACTCCAGCAGGGTCGGGATCAGACTCTTCAGCTAGCGTTTTGATACAGTCTTATTTTTCATTAAGAAGCAACAATATCCAGGAGAATCCTGTAATTACTTCTGGGAATTAAGTAATTTTTAAATGGTGAAATTGTGCATCATTTCAGTCGTAATTTGGAACCCAACCACTTTATATGCCATTGAAGGTCTCACCTCTCACAAGGGGTGTTTTGTGAGACTGAAAGTGTAATGAATAGGGGTGAGACAAAAGCTCTGGCAAGGAGCAGATTCGAGTTGCGAAGTGGGTAAAATAGTGTTCTCTGTAGGGTTGGAAAAGCATGTAAACTGCAAGCATCTCAGTGGACGTGCGTCCCTAAGTTCTAAATAATTTTCAATAAAGTGTGCTTTCTATGTGAGTTTTCTAGGTTCAGAAGTGGTATTGTTCTCAGGGCAAGTACTCAAACCCAGCTCTTCCGATGTTGTGTTCACAGAAACAGACACCACGTGATGCAAGTTCACATAGAATGTACAGAATTAGGACAAACGTTTGAAGACTTCTTGCAACAGATTGCTCACAAATGATTTATGGCAAGAATTACTTGCAGAGTGATTACAGCACATGTTTTTGGAAAAAAAAAAAAATTCAAGATCAATCTGCTCGTGGACAAATAATGAAAAGAAGAAGAGGAAATATTCCTCTAACAAATATGAAACTGCAAATTATTCACTCAGCTCAGTTGGCAACAACCAATTTTTATGGTAGTAGGAGCTTGTGGAGTAGGAGGTAACTGTATGAAGAATGATTGATTCAGTGTCTTATATTGCAATTCTGGAAGGGGTTCAACATCTAATTTAAAAGCCATTTTCCTCCTATTTTCCCAGTAAAGAAAACAAAATGACAGTCAATGTCTGTGAGCTGTTTTGGGCAGATAGAATTTATTTTGTGTCTGTGCAGTCCTGTGGTCACTGACAAAGGCTAGCTCGTAAGAAAGAGGAGTTACTTATTAGGAAAGATCTCACTTGCCAGAAAAAAAAACCCAAGCCTCCCTGAGGAAGGATATTGCCATCATAATCCTCTTTGCATCTTCCCATTAGAGAGTAAAGGATTTGCTCTTCCAGAAGAGACACGTAATCGGCCTTAAAATCAGCGTATCTTTTCAGCCTTTGAATTTTGGAGTCTTGTGTAAACTGCATCTCCACCAGCCCATCTTTCAGTCCATAGTAACAAAATGATCGGCGAGTTACTTTCCTCTTGGAAGAATACAAAGCACATTTGAGGCATCTCTCTTTCCTAAGACCGCCTCTTGCGTCCTCTTCCCCACTCCCTGGGAGGAAGGCAGCCACCTGGGCCAGAGGCTCCGGCATGCCACGCTGGGGTGCTGGCAGAGTCAACTGCTGCTCAGGAGAGAGGGTGACTGTAGCGCATTCTGTTTGTGCCTGTGGCATGGTGGATGAGAGTTCAGCGTTCAGAGCTCCTTAACTCCTTACACGTGTATTCTTGATTCAGTATTTAATTCCTAATTTAATTCCTGAGCAGGCACTTGCTGTCTTTCAAAGGCATAGCAGATGCGAGGGAGTCCACTTGATCCCTGCTGCTTTACTTCACAAAAAACTTAAAATGCTTATGCTGTAAATAAGCATTACAGCGCAATCCTTAGGTGAACGATACCCAACATTACTCCAGGTTTTAGTCACAGTGAAAGATTTTACAAGCTACTTTGAGCTAACAGAAGAATAGTTTTCATTTAAAACAATCACATGTTCGTTCCCATAAATGCTGATTGTCGTAATTCTATTGTACGTTCTTGGCTTGGTTATACCGAGCTGAGTTAGCTTGTTATAAATTAACACTAACCATTGATTATAAATTAATTTTATTATTTCTGTGTTTTTAGAGAGAAAGCTACCAGGACTGACACATTTCCATGTCCACTGAAGGGAACAATGACAAAAAGGTTTATTTCTGCAAGGATGTTCTAGGCAACCTTTTCAACAAAGGAAGGATGTACTGCAGAAGGTGATGGTCAGGAGCTATTTTATCAGCCCATTAGGATACAGGGCGAGGATATCTGCATCCGGTTGAGCTGTGCTGACACCACCTTTAATTCCTGCCCTTTATACCTTTCCTCCCGTGCCCAAAATGTCTTTGGGTGGTAGCAGCAGTCCACCGCTGGTGAACGTTCTGCCCACCGTTCTGTGCTGTAGGAGCCCTTTCTGCATCACCTGCCTGCACCTTGGACCAGAGCTCAGGGCACACAGTAGCTCATCGCCTGCAAAGTACTTGTCAGAGGACAGCTAATATGTTGGTGGACCAACGTCAACGATTTCACTACAAAAGAGCTTTAATTCTGACTATAGTCTGAATATAGACTATATTCAGTGTACTAACTGCAGATACATGCGTAGGTTGTTTGATCCAGCTTAAAAATCCACCACTGCCCTTTGCCTTTACCCTCCCCATATACAATTTTGGAAAGTTTGCCTAGAAAGGGTAACAAAATGTTCAGCAGCTGCAGGGCCCCCCCAGGCCTACCAGCTTTTTTGCTTTTGTTTAATTTGTTACATGTGATTAACTCCACTGCGTTTCTGCCTGGCAGAATCTGTGACTAAAAATACCCTATGAGTATACCTAGTATACTGCAACACTGGTGGAAAGTAAATACGACCATAGTCTTCATAATCACTGTTTTTCCAAAGAACTGCTGCTCCCAGCAGACAGGCTATTTTAGGCTGTAAATGGAAATCAGAAAATGAGATTTCTCTTTCCCTGCTAGCTCTTCTCCCGGGAATTTTAGTGCTTTCCTTTGTGCACCTACTTTGGGTGTTGGTGGCAGCATATTGATAATACCGGTCTCTTGGAGGCTTGATCACTGGAGCCTCTTCTGAAATACACCAGTGAACATGGGAAATAATTTCCACTAGTACCAACATACTATCTGTTGATATGAAATTGAGCGTTAGATCAAAACCAGATTGGGATAGCCTGATTTACTCCGTGATTCAGGTGACAGTTCACTCAGAATTCAGGCTTGCAAAGTAAATGAAGGTATATTTCCTAGCAACCTGCACTTTCTGTTCTAATACTGGTAATATATTTCCATCTCTCAATTTTGCAGACCGCCTTTTACCTCCTGTTTGACGATCTAAGTCCAGTCACGAACGTAGACACTCTTGATTTGTAGTCCTGCCGATACCAGTGATGTCTGGCCTTGCCTCCAGTTTACAGCACAGACACTATCATCTAAATCATATATATCATATGGATGTAATGCAAGATCTTTGCACAGTCTTTAAATCTGAGAAGTTCTAATTATCATTCTTAATACTTCCTGTATTATGCATTTTTTTCTGGAAAAAGCTTTGTGTTACTAGGAATTCAATAGATGAGGTTTTGCTACAGCAACATGCAAATCTCAGAACTTGAGAACAAATCATAATCTTTAGCATTAGATGCACTTTTCTGATGCCCCAAATGGCACTGAGAAGGATTTTCTGTGCTAGGAAATACCCTAATTATTGCGTGGCGTGATTACTGCTGTGATAGTACGTCTGTACCCCCCCCATTTGATTAAATACTACTCACAAGCATCCTTTGACCTGCTGAGTAGCCAGTAATTTATTTTAGTCAAATGTAGTACTACTAAGAAGCGCTCTCTTTCTGCCTATGTAAATAAAAAAAACTTTTAACCTTGGAAAAACATTAATCGTGCTGTTTTCTTCACTGAGGGAGAAGGAGTGGGCTTTTGGGGGAGCAAACCTATTGAGTGAAAGATAGCTTAGTCAACAAGGGTCAGCTCTGGCACTGAGAGCAGACAAAAGATTTTCAGAGAATACGTGAAAAAACCCAGATGGCTTTAAATAAATGAACAGAAAAACCACCTTGTGTTGTACCCAGACATCACATGTGATAATCCAGACATCACAAATTGTTGTCATAATCATGATCTGTCATTCTTATAGTCTTCCACTTTGCTTTTGTCATTTACAGCATTCATGTGCTTGACTTTAAGCAGCCTGATGATGTTCACTGGTTTCTTGGTTTCACCTTAAAAATATCATTAAAATTGCAAGAACATTTAGAAAGTTGGAAAACTATTCTCCAGGAAAAATTCTTGGAGCACAATGAAAGATGTGAAGTGACTAACCTCCTCGATTTACTCTGTTTGAAAAAGTCCTGTCCCCCCCTGCCTCTCCTTGCACACCCCCAGCTGCAATTGCCCTTGCTAACGCCACTTCCTCCGTACTTTTTCATGGTGGGCTCTCTTCCCTTTACACGATTTATTCAGGCGTCTTCATCCTCATCCCTTTCTAACCCCCTTTCTGAAACAGCACGAGACCCAGCTACTACCTACTGCCCACCTTCTTGCTGTTACCAGCTCCAGACCTTCTTTTTTACCATCAATCATAGTGATTTATCTGGGTATGTTTTACCGCTGTCCTTCACGCCTTTAATCTGTGTAAAGCCCCTCATCCCAGAACTCCCTTCTTGAACCACTATGGTTCCTTGAAATTAGAGGAGCAACAGCAAGCAGATGATACAGCTCGTTCGAAACACAGCACACACCACAGCCATCACCAGATCTACCGTTCATTTTGTAGCCCTTTCTCCAGAGACCCCTTTGTCTTTCCACGTACTGAGCAGCTGAAAGCAGGGAGTGTTTTTCTTCCCTCTGCTCAGCACCTCACGCTGTAGAGGACATTATGGTTGTGGTCCCAGGGATATCTAAGGCCCTGTACTTTCATTTTCCAAGTCCTTATCTCCTGTGCTGCAGACTTACCGTCTTTGCCTTTCGCGTTCGTCACCCTTCAGCTTCCAGTTCCTCGGCTTTCCCTGTGCCATTCCCCGGCAGGAGCCTGGCCAGGATAGATGGGACTACTCCAGCGTTTGCTGCTCAATGACTGTTGCTCAGCCACATCCCACAGTCCGGTTACCTTGCTGATGAGATACTGAGCAAATAGGCATAACCCGCTGGTGCCTCGAGGAGAGTGCTTTAATGTAACGCTCAGAAGGTTAGTTCTCCTGGAAATGTAACGCACGCAGTATTCACATAATGACCATATGTGGGGTTTTTTTCCCCCATAAAAGGGGTCATTTAAGTCCTGAAAGGAAGAGCTGAAAGCCAAAGCACATGACTCTGTAGGCAGATCAAATTGCTTCTGAAGTAACACGATCTTTTTTCTCCAACTCTGAAAAAGCCATCAGAGGAAAGAGGAGGAGTGGGGAATGACATCCCTGCTCTTGTCAGTTCTGTTATAATTCCTACTGAAATTAAGGGCTACTAGAAGAGAGAGTCACAAAAGAAAACAGGAAAGAATCCTTTCGCTAGAAACAAAGAACAGTTTAATTGATCCAAAAGGCTTATTCTTACTGGTGAAAATTATATAAGAAAAAGAAAAAGCAGAATTTGAGAAAAACAGATCTATGGGATGCTACCAAATTCAAGAATGAGGAGTTTCATTTTCGTATAAACACCATATATAAAAGAGTCTCTCTGGTGGTAAAGTGCAATCAACAGGTTGGGGCTTTGCAAAATCAAGCAGTGGCCTTTTGTGGTTATCTGTTACTGTCAATACTAGAAGAATAAAAGAGATAATACTTCATGAAGGGATTTCCAAGAGGTTTTTAAGTGGAAGTGGTGCAGTTTTTTACAGATTCACAGAATACACTTGCCTTCAAGTTTACTGTATTCTCAGCCAACATAAAAACACTCTTAAGCAGAGATGTTTTTCTCAAACTAAGCAGACAATTATTTGCCGTGGGAAGAGGGAATGAAATAGCTTGATAGATGGCCATTCCCTCCTCCATATGGTCAGTAGACTTAATTTTTACTTCTGTTATATAGGTGTGAGCAAAGAATTCGTATTCCATGAAATAAGGGTATGCCTTACATGAAACTGAAGCTCAGCTGAGCATGTCTTAAAGGAGCATGACTTGTAGGGGAAACACAGGCTCAACAAACCTTAAAAACAGACACATCAGCTTGGGGACCCTAAAACTGTGTCATCCAAACCCCGCTAAATAGTTGGGAACAGTTAGCCTGATGTTTAGTAATTCCGTTGTGTGTTCCTGTGGTGCTACTGACGGCAATGTGATTACAAGCACGTGAGCTTTGAGTACCACACAGCTGTTAGCCAGCAGCATCCCAACATCCCATAAAGCCTGCTATTCCAATAACCACTGAAACTTCTCAAAATTATGCCTCAAGAGAGGCAATTGCATGTCCATACCTGTATTTACAGCATGCTGCAGGTGTTTTATTTCACTGAAGATCCTGTGGGCTATTACGGAGAATGTGTATCAGAAAAACATCTTTTCTCAGAATAGAAATCAAGATCAGTAGGCAGAAAAACCTCACTACTTAAATAGGGCTCAAATACAAATGACAAGTGTGGGCTGATCCATCTGTCAGTCTTCCACTATAGTTGTTCTGGTTGAACAAGGAATACTATATTTTTGCTAATTATGCTTACTACATACTGCCCCGTACAAGGGGGTCCCATTGTGGCAGGCACTGTGCAGGCACAAAGGAATAGGTAATCCTTATCCTGAACATCTTCAACTAAATAATAATGCGTCTTCATCTCCTGCTTTCTCAGCCTTCAAATCAAGGTTATTTTTCACCACCAACCGATCAGGTAGTAAAAGAGGTCTGAGGAAAGCTGGTTTAAATAATTAACTACATTGGATATTCTGAGAGCCCCCACTAATCTCAGCCTTCCCAGCAGTTTATAAAATAAATAAATAAATAAAATAAAATAAAATGAAATAAAATAAAATGAAATAAAATAAAATAAAATACATATTAGCCTAGCTTGCCACCGGTTTTATGACCAAGCTCCTCTGTCACATTCACTGCTCACCGCTTGGGACCAGACCTGCTGCTGCTCTGTCCTGGTAGGTTTGCGCTCAAGGCAACGGCAAGATAGCAGTTTATTTCAGCCAAGAATGTGACGCTAGGCTGTTTTGGGACTGAGTGAAACTTTTCCTCTATAATTACTTTATAATCAGTGAAGAGTGCTTTCTAGAGCAGGTTGGTATAATACAAAATCAGGCTTTAAATATTGTGGGCTTATACTGTGTAACAGCAAGAAAGGACGATGACCTGGAGGGTGTAGGATGTTCACTTGAGAGTCCACAGAAATACTATGGCTGTGATATAACGGACAGAAATAGTTTAACCAGGCCTGAAGTTGCTAGCAGGGGACCAAGGACAACAGTAGCACAAATGGGAGAGCTGGACAGCTTATGATGTCTCAGCTCCTCTATAATGCCACATGGACTTATTTATTAGGAAAAGAAATGTACTTTAATGAATGAAATATCAAACTGTGATTATGTCTTCCACATTGCAGAAAGAAGGTGAATATATTATTTATTGGAATCTTCTAGGTATTTTTCATTTGTCAATGCACTGTGTCCAGGGTGATTAATCAGAAATACAGGGTGCAGTCCCTTGAGAGATGGGGAGCTCAGCGTGCCAAGCCAGCGAGCAGGGCAGCAGACCGCACGCCCATGGTGCCTCCTAGCACTGAGGCACGTCTCCCAACACCTCCCTCACCCACAGTTTGGAAAAATCACTATTTTACACACCTGTTTCCCACTGAAAGATCACTGAGCGCTGGATGCCAAGACGATCTGTACAGACCATGGGGTGCCGCTGTGTCTTTGGGTAATACGAGAACCCGGGGCTGGAAGGGAGGCCAGGGCTCCATAGCTGAGGCCCCAACACCTGCAGGCCACTGGGCAATAGGTGTCTTGGGCAAAATGGTACGAAGGATATCTGCTTACGTGCTACAGGCACAGTACAACATCGTAGCAAAAGACCAAGCTCATGCCTGTGACATGCACCAAGAAGAGAGTTAGAAGAGGTCAGCGACAGCATTGGTTCCTGATGCAGATTTGCATCCTCATGCAGATTTGTTTAGTGAAAATTGCTGGTGGTCTTTAGGAAGTGAGTGACGTCCTCTGCCGCGCAGGAGAACAAGGTTACCCGCTCTCGGTAGTCTCTGCTGCGTCGACCAAGGGAGGAGTTTCCATCTGAATCTGAACTTGTGAGTAATCTGACTGTGAGAACACCAGCCAGACCCCCACGATTTTAATGCTACTTAGCAAATCTCACTTATATCCTGTTTCTGGCTGTGACGAATCTTCAGCAGTTGAGAGGATGGGAAAAAAATAACAACCCAACCCCCCACAAGTTAGACGATATACCAACAGGAATTTTTTCTTATCCCCACAGATAATCAGCAGAAACCCTTGGACTCATACACCATAAATCTAGTGGGGGGCGGGGGCACGAAACCAGCAATCCCTTCTCCTTACAACTACAGCGGCACACCAAATCCCCAGGGACTCACAACAAAAAGCCATTTTCTGTCTTCAGGAATTTCTACTTAGTTGCACAATCCTTCCATGAACTTCTCAGACCACCTCTGCAATCACAGGGTGCTCCAGAATTTTGCTCCTCACGTTACTGTTAACTGTCTTCTAATTTCCAGTCTGCATTTATTCATGACTGATTTATACCCATTCGATCCCAGGCTAACGTGAACCTTTAACTCATGCAGTTCTTCCTGCTTGATATTTGCCCCTAAGGGTATTCATAAATAGTTGTGTCCTGTCATGCTTAGTTTAGTGGGGCTGAAAAAGATAAACTGATGTTTATAAGTCACGGAAGTCCCTCCTGTGTCCCTTCATCTGGCAGATCAGCCCAAAACAGGCCCTCAGTTGGCAAGAATACAGCAGTCTCAGTTACATTAAAAGTTGCTTATTTTTTTGTTTGTAGTTTAAGTTATCGGGTATTGGGGTGCAAGTCCCAGTCATTTATTGACTCAAGGTCACACTCGTCACTGCAGTTCCCAGTTACAGTCTTGCTCTGCCATGCCGCTGTCAATCCCGACAGCTCTGCTGGTGGTGCCCAGCAAGCAGAAAGGTCCGTGCAGGGACCCTCAGCTGCCTTCACTGAGCAGGGCGGGCAAAGCAGCCCCATCACCCGCTGCAACACTCTCCCCGGCCAGGCTCTCCTGGCCTGCTGAGCACCAGGACCGTGGTGAGGATGTGCGCCAGGAGGGGAAGACGCTGCGGTCCAGAGCGCTGATATTTGACAAGCCTGGTAACGCTTGGAGTCCAGGTCATTTTCCTCCACTAAGGTCCCTTGGCCTGATCAGAGGTCAGCTGGCAGCCTCAAAAACACGTAAAACCGATTAGAAATGATGAGGGATTTCCAGCACGGGAGCAAAGCGTTGCTGACAGCAGCACGTTTTCAGAAAGCACCTTGCTCATAAGGTTGGCTCAGCCTTATCTGAACATTGGGTGTGTGTTGTGTCAGTGTCCCCTCAGTGGCAACGAACTATTAATTGTCCTTATTGCCATCTCCCTCTGCAAAACAGTCTCTACCTCTGCTACAAGATTATTACTTTTTAAAAAAGAGCTTTTTCTGGCAGAATTCAACTAGCAAAAGCAGAGCCTTTGGGAGAACTTCCTTCAGTTCTGGTTAAATTCTCTGCGGCGTTTGCTGACCGCTCTTTGCGCTCTCCCTTTCCCGCACAGGCTGTTACCTTCACTCCACGCCCCGCCGTCCTCCTCCCACCTTCTTGCTATTCCTTCCTTGAGGGATACCCAGCCGCCTCTCACGGAGCTCCTGCATGGATGGCTTTGCATTCCTACATGCTTTGAGCTCTGCTGAGCAGGAGACGGCTGCTGCGCCACCCCGGCTGGTTCCCTCCTCCCACCCCTCCCTCTGCCCCCAGTCCCAAATCTCAGACACGTGCCGTACCAGGACGATGACGGCAGTGGACCTCAGACATCTGGAAAAGCAAGAGCTCCAGCTGATGCTTTAAGCACCGCAACAGTCCCCAGGCAGGGGCTGGAGCTGAAGATCATTGTCTACCACCCGTATATGTTATATTTGTGTCCTCCGTTGTGTTTACTCCCCACAAGTATTCTGGCAAAATAAGTTTAACAGTAAAAACATTTGCTAAGAAAACAACCAAAGCAGCTGTTCCTGCACGTTTGTGGAGCAGCGGAGAGTCACTCCCACTGCGGGCACGAAGGCACGGCCCTCAGACAGGCAGCAATGGCCCTTCTGTTCACCCCGTCCCCACAATGCCCGCCTAGGAGCGCGGCCAGAGAGCAAAACGGTGCTGGGAACATGCTCAGCAAATAACTTTAAATGGTACTGGAAAGGCTGCCCCTGCACCAAAATGCATTTCCTTGGATGTGCAGAACTTCGTCTGTAGGAAATACTTCTACAAAACACCTACCTGCCCAGATCTGTAACGCCCACAGCACAGCGATGCTTTGCTTCTGTGCCCACCCTTTTTGCATTCTGCAATACAATTCAATAGGCTGGACGCTGAGAAGTGCCCGGACCTGGTGTTTTGCATCGGTAATGAATTACAGGGTTAAAAATGTTCCTGAAAAGCTGAAGGTCACATTTTTGAAGTTAATGCCTACCCAGTTACTTTTCTTCTAAGCAGGCAGAGTTGCAAAATTCAATGTAAATAGACTCCTTCAAAAGAAATAAGCACTCCAACTTAAGGAAAACAAAATATTGAACTCTTTTAAGGAATGGCAACAAAAATATTCAGAAATTCTTGACATATCTTCAAAGGAAATTCCCTTTCTGTATTACAGAACTGCTTTATAGATCACCACGCTGAAACGAGTAGTATTGAAAGGAAGTTTCTAGCCATCCCTTAAAGAAAGGAAAAGGAATCCCTTCACTCTCTGTCAGATAGGGATTTGGTAAATTTAAAACGCTCGATGCTAAACTTTGCAAAACTGACTTTAGGTCGCTGAAGTTACACTGGATCATGCTGCCTTAATTAAACTAATTTTCAAAGCAAAAGGCAGCATTGAAAATTTCCCTTCTTAGAGATAAAGTATTTTCTGTTTTCATTACTGCCAACAACCAGGAGTCAGCTTGGTGGCCGGAGGTTATGAACTGCCTTTTAGGAGAGCATCTCCCAGCAAAGAGCATCTGGATGCACGAGGAAGCGATCCCACGTGCGTGGCTGATTTACTATTACGCCTGTGGCCCTGCTCCTGGTACAAGCGAGGAAATTGATCTCTCTGCTAATAAAAAGGGAATAGGCAGCGTTTCCAGCATGAGACGGCACTTTCCGGGTATAAGGGGAGCTGCAGGCTCTGAGACATGGCTTTGCTAAATTAAAAAAAGTGGAAAACATGGTTATATTTCCTAACGTTCACCTAATTAAGCCTCTTTTGAACTGCACTTTGTTAAAAGCTAGCAAATTAAGAGCTGTCAAATGCAGCAACTGAGCTGGCCGGCAGTGGCTCGTGGCTACCTGCTGGCACAGGCGAGGCTGCAGCAAACACAACCTACTCCGGACTGAGCAGCACCGGTTAGAGCTGACAATATACGCGTGGTTACCGTGGTTTAGTCCAGGCGAATCCGGTTGTACTGCTCCAGCTGCTGGCCTTGGCCTTCAGGAAAGCTGCCCCGCTGTCATGGCGTGGAGACCCCCAGCCACGCTGCAGGAGAGGGCACGGCGCTCCCCCGGGCATCCCAGTGGTCCAGCAGCCAACGTCAGCCCGACCGGCACTCGGCAGTTCCCGGCATTCACCACGGCCGCACCTCAGCCCTCCCAGCAGTGCCACCGGCAGCAGGACGGACCCCCATTCCTCTCGGTGCCCGGGAGCAGCCACCCAGGGCCGGGGCCGGTGCACGGACGCTGCTCGTGTTAACCACCACACCGTGTTTCCAGCACCAGCTTCAGGGACCGTATGCTCCCTGGGGGTGAGGGCCATGTGCACCCACCTCAGCCGGAGGGGCCAAAGGGAAGGGGCAGAAAGCAGGGGATGCCGTCGCGCAGCCGGACGTCCTGGCAGTGGCAGAGGGGCTGCAGCTGTGTGTGTGTGTGTGGGGCCTCCATCCCTGCTGGCGATGTCCCTGGTGCCGTGCAAAAGAAATCTCTGCCTCCGAAAAGCAACGAGCGCAAAGCGCAGAGAAAGCTATTTTCCCTCCCCGGGTCAGCAGACGGCACCTCTTCCTGGGCTGAGGGGGAAGGAGCCGTCCGTTGTCACTGCAAATTTTTTCCCTTTACGCACCGCCAAGATTCCTTATTTATTTGGCAGACAATCGAATAACACCCTCCCCACAGCGCACTGCTAACGCCAGCGGCTCTTGGCCTTGGCACCCGCAGGCCGATGGGCTCCCTCTCCCCTCTCACCTCCCCAGGGTGCTGCAGGGATGGCTTGTGGGGCAGTTAGCTGGAGCTTTAGTCAAAAAAAGTTGACTCTGAAGAATGACAAGTATCACTGTAGATCCACTACCTGTCCTGGGCTCATTCTCCTTAGAGGGATGCTTTTTTTTTTTTCCCTCTTTTCCATATGTGAAGAATAATTAAAAAAAAAAAAAGTCCTAAAAGAGTAATCAGTAACGATGCACAATATTGACAGCCTTAAGTACGTCGGAGCCACGGCACAGTAAGCTTGCCTCTGAATCCCTCAGACCTGGGCATCCCAGCTGGGGTCCTGCTGCTCTCACACCCTGGAGAAGGTAGAGGAGAGGGATGGACCACTGGTAGCAGACAGAAACTTCTCTGCCGGGCCAGTTTGTACCAGAACTGGGGAGTTTTCATCTTGTGTGAAAAAGGGAAGAAGTTAAATGGTCCCCAGGAGGCCCCTTGGTCCCCTCCTCTCAAGGAGGGGCAGCTCTCCAGCAGCCCCGTGTCCACCACCCTCCCGGAGCATCAGAGCCCCTTCAGCTGCCAGACTCCGTCCCCACCACGCTGACAAGGGGGAGCGGGTGGGCATCCAACGTTGCCAGACAGGCAGGGAGCCTGAACGCCTCCCACCGCCCTCCTCGGCAGCGGTGGCACGGAGGGAGGACCACCAGTGGCCAGGGGGACGCTGCGGTGCCCGTGGCCAACAGCCCTGCATGGGGCAAGGGGGCGAAGTTCAAGCTCCCCTTGTACCTCGAGATGAGCTGATCAGCACCCTCGTCCTCAGCCCAGCTTAACCAAGAGGCAGGGAGCTCCTCCCATGTCCTCGCTCCCCTCTGCGGGAGGAAGGCGGAGGGCTGACCCTGCGCACCACTGTGCTCCCCCGGACTGGATGCCAGAGCAAGGGCATCCTCCTGGGGAAAGACCAAGGCGACGCTAAGACGCAGCTAACTTTAAGAGGAAACAGGTTTTTACTTCGCTTCAATTTCTCCTTAAATTCCTTCCCCCTTGCCCATAGCAGAGCAGGACAATTGCCAAGGGCAGAGCAGCAGCTGATCAGTAAACAGGACACCAAACGGGGACACTAAATCTTCTCACCCCTTCCCCGACAAAGGCAAATGCCAGCGTGACCGCTCCCATCTCACGCAGAAACGACTAGGTTCCTCTCATCGCTCTCGGGGCTCGCAAATAGATCCTGTGCTCATACTAAGTTTTTAATAAAAAAATGAGCTTGCATGTCATTGTGCAACCGACCTTCTCACGGCCGAGGAGAACATTTTGTCCGCCGGCTGCAGCTGGTACCACACGGTGTTTATTGCTCTCCATCCCTCCTGCGCTCCCAGGCTGCTGCGGCGGGGGGAAGAGTGAGGAGCTTTGCAGAAATCTCCCACCACAGAGTTTTGCCACCATTTTTTTTTTTTTTCCTTCCTTACGCGGCAAAGCATGAACTCAGAAACTAAACATTTTGACTGGGTTTCTGCCACAACTAAAGCAGCGATAAGGAATGCAGCTGGGCTGAAACACGCTGGCTCCCAGCTTTATTTTAGCAGCTCAGAAGAGATTTTCCAGAGACCTTTTCACTTCTGCGAGGACGTTTCTGGGCAATTAAATGATTAGTGAACTTTGCCCAGTCTTAAGGTATAAAACTCATCCAAGGAGATGAAACAGAGTCAGGTTTGATATTTAGGAGGACTGCAGAAATCGAGTCTATCTGAGCCTCGGTATTACAAAAACAAGGCCGAGGGAATAGACTGCTGCTTTCAGTTTGCTTAATTAGTTTATGCGCTGAAACTATGAATAAAAGGGCTGTGCAGTTGCTTTGGCTTTAGTAGTAACCCTGCAGCCATGGCAACGGCAAAGCATTACCGAATCACCATGACAAAGGCAGGGAGAGGAGGGCTGCTGCCACAGAACCAGCTAACTTGGGCCCGTCAGAAATTCAGCGTGCGTGGAAAAAACACATCCTGCCGTCGTTGCTTTACGCAAATGCGCAGGTTTTAGTGCGCTGCGAGAGGAAGTGCTCTGGAACAGGATCCGGGCACCTCACACATGCCCACGCCGCTTCGTTAACTGCTCGTAACAGCAGTATCTTGCAAAGCCAGCGTGTAATGCAGTCACTTCTTAAAAAAACAGAGATCTGGATATTTACAGGCCAGCACTGCGCCTGCCTGGGCCCCCCTGGCCTGGGCTCGCTGCCGGCCGGGGCCCGGCAGGGCGCTTGGGGTGGCTGCTCGTGGCGGCGGCCGGCTCTCCAGCATGCACGCCGAGGATTTTGTCCTAGATCTGGTTAAAAAGGACAATGGAAAAATTACACGCTTGCTGCCAGCCCTCCCCCCCGCCCCGCTTCACACCCTCATAAGAAACAGACTCTGAAATGCGTTTGCCACCACAGGGACTGCGCTTCCGCTCCGCGTGCTGGTGGGTACCCCCTCGTCCCGCACCACCCGCTTTTCCCCTCCCTTGCCCCCATCAAGCAGCCCCCCCCGGCTCTCAGAGACGCAGGGCGGGTAAGACCCCTTGAGATGCTCTTTCTTTGCAGAAGACAGAGTGGAGGGAAGGAGAAGGAGGAGGAGTGCTTTGCTTTTTCACCTGGAAAACACCATCTCCACGCTGCGGTCCGGCGGGGACTGCCTGCTCCAGCCGAACCCTCGTGCCACCTCCTCACCCATCGGTGGGTCCCTCCCTCCATGCCCAGCGCAGCCACCCTCCGTTCCCTTTCGCAGAGGGTCCATCGTTCCCGCTGACGCTTTGTTACCTTAGCCTGAACTCACCTGATACTTAGCAAAGCAAAAAGTTTACCCAGAAAGGGTAAACAAAGAAAATAGCGCTGCCTGGAAGACATGTAATCAATTCATCTTCCTAACAGAAACAGCACTGCACGCCTGCGAGTGCGGACGAGGCGCTCGGGTCAAAGGAGGTAACTAGAAAGCCTCTCAGAGCTTATTAAATAAAGCGACAGAGCGCGAAGCCTACCTCTGAGACCGCCCTGCCTCTCGTGGGGCAGGGAGCGGGACAGCCTAACTCCGAGCCGTTTGTAATTTAGCTAGAGCTGGACAAGGGAAACCTGGTAATAGTGGCAGTTCACGCTGAAACAGAGTATTTGGGTTTTGCTTTTCCAGCAACTACATTTTCCCATTGAGGAACCAGCCAGGCAGGTAATTTTGGAACAATTTTACTTGTCTGCTTTTATAATATTAGATGTTAGAAAACAGTGAAGAATAATGGAAGGAAAGAGGACGAATAAAAGTCTCCAAGTGCTTCACTCTACAAGATGTGTGTCCCTTTACGTTTCTTCGCTGGTTCGTAAACAGGAATATTTTTCCTCCCGCATTGCTGATTGCTGTCTGTCTTTCATATCATCTTTCAGTGATGAATATTCGTCAGAAAAGAAAATGTATGGAAATGCGTTCCTGGAATCCTACTGCAAGAGCAAAAGCAACGCTGCCAGTAATTTTTAAGTTGTTCGTTACTTCACGCCAGTGAAAGCAAAACCACAGGGATTGTCTTAACAAGGCGGAGGTGTTGGGAGAAGTGTGTCTTCTTCCCAGCCGACTGCCACCTTCTCCTGTCCCCGCTCCCCACAGCGTTACAAGACAGTATTGGACACGAAAATGAAGGTTCATTCTGCCACCAATAGGCAGGCGCAGCAATGCTGAGCTTCACTGACTACAATTTATGTTTTGGTTTTTTTTTTAAACCAGTACATGCATTGATTTAAAAAGGACAATAAAACCAGGTTACCTTCTAAAGTGACCCCCCAAACGTAACGTTTAAGGCTGCGAAGTCCTATGAATTCTCCGTGCGCACCTCTCTTGAAAAGCACTCACCACACCAACCGCTGCCAGCAGCCCACTGGCGTATCCAACAGTTTCGGCCGGCCGAGCGCTCACACGCAATTAGCAAATATTTGAGAATTACTTTGCTATGTTTGACATTTTTAACTGACTCCCAATTTCCTTGACTATGTTAACAGCCCCTGGAATCCTTCTTAAACATCTAACAGCCTCAAATATCTTCATGTGCCCCCAGCAAACATCAAATCAGCGTCTCACCAGATTTATTCCTCCTCTTCTTCCCAGAAATTCTCCTGCTCAGAGCACTAAAGCACCAAGAAACTGAAGACAGAAAATAAACTATTTAAATATGCTCTTAAGTCTCACAGAAACTGTACAAATCCAGAGGGGATTCGAAACCTTTTCAAGTCCCCCCGGCCCCAAATCAGTAGGTACTAAAATACTTCACTGCTTCAGAAGCCCCTGTTACAGGAAACTAAGCTGTGTTTTTAACATTTGCAGTTATTTCCTTTTATTGCCACAAAAATATTTTTTGTCAAACTAAAACATCTGTCTTTCCAAATGCACAGCTATTCGAATATGTTAAGCATTTTCACTTAGTGCTTCAGTAATAACAAGAAGTCCCATTCCAGGGGAAAAAAACCCAGAATTCTTCCATAAACTTTAATGCTGTTTGTAGTAGTCTTTGCCCAACAGAGCCCAAGGCACCCCCGTTTTTCTCTGTCATTTCCCCCATTCTTCCCTTCGACAGACCTGCCAAAGACCCCCAGCACCCACATCTCTGCTTCTCCAGCAGAAAGGCTGGGGTGCAGCGCTGGGGTGCAGCGCCGGCTGGGATGAAGAGCCACAGCCGAGAGGGAGCACACCCTCCTGCAAAGCAGCATGGAGTTCAGCCCTGGCAGGGGCTGCTTCATCCTTTCACATGCTAAAAGCTGTCCCCGTTGTTCCTCCAGCTCTTAAAGCCCCAGTTTTCCTAAGCACATGCCCAAGCTTCCCCCCACCTCGGCGCATGGCTTTGGGTCATGCTAGCAGACCAGACATGTAGGGCTTTGATGGCCAAAAGTAGCCCGACAGCGTAGAAATAAGTTTAAGAAACTTAAGGTCATTTCCTGAACTCTATAGTTACCATTTTAGAAAAGCACACAAAACATGAAGGGTCACTTCACTAGTCCGTCTGACCGCACACTTCTGCCCGGGCATGACCCCCCGCATGACCGAGACGCTCCGCTGCCCGCACACTGGGTCCCAACTAAAGCCGTGCTGCAGGGCCAGGCGGCCCTGGATCCACAGCCTCACCTGCTTTTAGGCTAACACATTGCAGAGCGATTTCGGATCTATCGAGTGGATCTGAATTTAGATGACACACAGACTTTAAAACCTCACCTTGCTTTGCCCAGTGCTGCATTGGCACCAGTGTTACACTCAGCATGTCCAAGTGGAGACAAGCTACAGCCCAAGTCACTCCATCCCCTCAATACTGCAATCGAGGAACATCTTGGTACTTGCTCTGCATTTTATGACTAGATCTCAGAAGAATCTCACAGATCAGCCTCATCATTTTTCTGGATCTCTTTGTCCGAGCACAGGAGTTTTTTTATCTGAACCTACCTGCTTGGTTAGGTTTGGGGAAGCCTCAGTTCTCCAGCCATCCACCCCCCAAAGCTGGGCTATCGGGGGGCTGGGAGCCCCCAAAGCTGGGCTATCAGGGGGCTGGGAGCCATCAGTTTGTCTCACCTAAGACCTAGGAGAGCATCGCATCCAGTGTATTTATAACTAAGCTTGTATAACAGGGGGGCTACCTGTTAGTACACTCACAAAGGCTTTACGCACTAGCTATTCCTCTAGCTGTTGTAGAAGCCTGCGGGGTAGCCGATAACTCAACCTGTTTTTCCTGGAGGATTACACACTGATTAATAGATCACAGAAAATCCTGAAGCCGAAGCCCAACTCTGAGGACATCCCCAAGGACAGTTTGGATATATAAAGATACCCCATACCAATAACCCAGAAAATCTTCACTAAAAATTATCCCAAGATTTCAGTTGATTTACATCCACATCTTGGGGATGGAAGAAATTGGGAGAATAACCTCTAGGAGTTGGTCTACAATTTAGCCAAAGACAAACTCATTTTTATCTTAGTCTTGTACAACTCTCCCTAAACCTTGCAACTATGCTGTCAATAGCCAGATCGCGACGAACTGTTTATTTTTTCCTTAAACACTTGTTTTCTGTTGGAAATAATTTCAGAATAACCAACCAACACCAAGGAGTCCCATTCTTATGGCCATGCTCACAGTCAAACCAAATGTGCTGGATCGCTTTCACAGCACCTAGCACCCAAACTGGAAGGTTTTTTTTAAAAGAGGGTTTTGTGTTTTTTTTTTTTTTTTTTTCCAGGAGGTGCCACAGGCCTGTAGGAACTACAGTGACTCACAGGTAGCAGGGGAGAGTATTTTTCAGGAATCAGCATTAGTCAGAGACTTCCTGAGGGGCAGCAGCATTGGCAGAGGAGCCTCCTGGGCTTGCCGTGAACTTGAGCCAAGCAGCAAAGGCAACAGCAGCACTACAAAGGGCGAGCTCCAAAGTGACGTTCTGAGGGACACTGTCCAGGAACACCACAATAGCTGCAGCACAGTTAATCATTTTAGGATGGCAAATATATATGAGATGTTCAGAGGAGGTGGTGAGACTGCTGGCGGCTCCGAGCAGACAAATGGAGCTGGAGACATTACCAATGCCTTGAGATATTCACGGGTGCGATGAAGAGAGCTGCTTTAGGTGCCCCTTGCTCAGCACTGCTGTTCCAGTCAGCCAGCAGGTACAAGATGCACAGAGCTAACCCACCTCATCACCTCAGTGAAGAAATCAGTCTGCGTGTCAAAAAACGAAGGCTGAAAACAATTCACACCCAACACCCCAAGGGGCAAACCCAAGGGGCTCCATCGCAGAAAGGCCAGGGGCAGCTTCTTGCTGGCAGGTGGACAAGGCTGTCCACCCATGGGTCCTCTCCCCCGTCCCCATCGCGCTCTGCCCCAGCGGCTGCTGAGCTTAACGCAGGTGTAAACTGGAACAAGCGTGTCCAGCCTCTGTGGGAGAAAAGGTGTCGGCACCTCAATGGAAGCACAGATGAAGCACTGCATTTCAGAGCGAAGTTAAAGCTCAGGTCTTTGCATTCCTCCTTTTCACTCTTACGTGCTATTTTAAACCTTGTGAGGGTCCTACTCACCTGCTTGGGCTTTTGATTATGGCCAGCAGCAAACAATTTCTGATGAAACTCTCCACCTAAGTGTTAGCTTGGCAACAGACTGAGAGGAGAACATTTGCGATTGCTCTGCAAGGAAGAGAGAAACTGGAGACAGCAGGTAGGGAGGAAAAGCACCGAAGCCCAGCTCTTCCTCCGCAGAGGATCCCATTCAGCGGTTCATACCGGAGGAGCTCAAGGACCCTTAGCGCCTCTTAGGGCTTTTATTTCAAACTGCAGTGCAAGCAGTAAATACACGGGCTACACCCCAAAACAGAGCAGCCTTTTGCAGAAGAGATTATCTAAAGCTAGGCGGGCTTGGCAGAGGTGGGGAGCAACCACCATCCAGGGTTTGCCACAACTTCCACTCCTGATCTTTAATCCTGATACTAATCCTTACATTTAATCTGAATATTAATAGATCATTTTCAAAATACTTATCTGGAGATGGAGGCCCATCGGCTTCCTGCAGCTATAGCTGGGGCTATGGAGGAGCCCAAAGGTCTGCAGGCGGAGCAAAGAGGGTCAGGCATCAGAAAAACTGATGAAGGCTGCCCACGCTGACGAAGACCCGGACCCCAGGAGACCCAGCAAGGGATTTCCTTGGAGAAAGCAGTCTTTTAAACTTTTGGGGAATAAAAATCTCAGGTGAGGGCACAGTGTTTTGTTGTCATGATCACTGGAATAGCGACTCATCCCTGGAGAAGCACGTCAGGGACGCAACACCCTTGTCCCCTGTACCCAGTGTGCTGGCAGCACCGGTGGCGGCATGCGGGACCGGTGGGTGAGGGAGGTATATCCACAGCCAAGGGAAAGACGACAGCAACCAAAAAAGAAAATGAAAGGCGTAGCCCTTGGTTGGGCCCCACATCTCCCACCCGTTACAAAAGGGAAAACAGATCTGGTCTCTCCTACAAGCGGAAAAGCCCAAGGCAAGCAACAATTTAGTCACAGCCTTTACCACTTCTCTAGCCCCTGCTCTTATGCAGGAGCTCGGTCCCATTTCCTTAGATGGGCATAGGACAGGAGGCATCCCAGAGAAGCACAAAGTTAACACAAATGTATATATTTTGGTCCTGGGGCTTCAAAAATCTGAATTTACCAAGTGTTTGAAAGGTTCCTTGCTTCAGGGCTCTTGAGCTTCGGCAATATATCTAACTCCACCTGTGCTCTCATCACCCTCGCTGATGGGCAAGAGAAGCCAAGGTGGAAAGGAAATAGGTAACAAAGGCATCAAAATAAGATTTATTATTTAGAACTGAGATTTGGAAGAGACAGACATGGCAGATAACAACGAAACGATACGCCAGGCTCCAGCTGCGAGAAAGGATGGTACTGAAAGGCTTATGGGCAAATAGAAATTCCTACTTCTCTGGTATCAAAAACAAGAGTGAAAAGGTCAAAACATCGTGGAACTGTCTAAGGGGGAAGCAACTGAGGTCCTTGGGTGCATAGCACAGCAGCAGAGGTTCAGAAGAGTTTGGGGCCCAACAGCAAGAGCAGCACTCTTTCCCACTCCTTTAGGAACAGTGCTAAAACCCATCTTTCTTAAAAAAAAAAAAAAAAAAAAAAAGTTGAGTAGTCCTTTATAATAAATGATTACTCATGAGATTATTGCTACAAACTACTTCGTACATCACCTCAACCCAGGAGACAGTTGAAACCCATCATCAGTGAATCAAGAAAAGGAATCTCCCAACTACATAATTTTAGCTTGTTGAAGGCACTTTAAAGTCTTTTAAAAATTGCTCCAATTACCGACTCATCTGTAGAAGGATTTTAGTCTTACATTTAAAATTAGAAGTGACTCCAGAATTGTATTTAACTCTGGCAAGAAAATGCGGCCGGTCTGTAAGAAAAAGAAAGAGGTAAAAAGGGAAGTGACAAGTACAAACTTACTCTCCGGTGAAGCCTCTGTAGGTTTCTTTACATGATCTAAGCGGATTTAAAATAGAGTATTATCTTTACAAAAGAACTGTGAGAAACTTAAATGGAACTGGAACTTATCTTCTTTGTACTAGAATCTGAATATGCGTGCCTCGCTTATCTTTTGGAAAATTACTTAAAGTACAATTAGCTGTGTGAAACAAAAAGTATTTGAAGGGGTGCCTCCTCCTCCTCCCTCTTCTCCAGCCGCTGCTCACAGGAACCTGGCTCACAACAGAAGGGAACAGTTTGGAACAAAATCCTTTTCCCCCAAAATAATTCTCCTTTATTTTTTTGCATAACATTTTTGTATTTCCAACTATAAATAAAAAAATGATTAGAAAGAAGTTACAAAATTGCGTCGAATGGACCAGAACGGCACAGAATTTCTCACACATGATATATCACTTCCCATCTTCCTCTTCCTCCTCCTTAGCCGCGGCAGGGCCTCGTGCTTGGCACCGTAGCTGAGGGGGCCACGTGTCAGTCGCTGACGATCTCATTTTCAGAATCTAAAAAAAAAAAAAAAAAAAAATCCATATATGGATTTCACACATAGAAAAACCCAAACAAAACCCAAAAGGGCCACATGGCATCGTGGACCCAGAGCGCGCGGAAGATGCTTCTGCCAGAGCGTGCCAGCCGCTGCGCACATTTCGGGTACCGTAGGGAAAGAGAAACCAAAATCCTCTTTCAACACACCGCCCGTGTCATACCGAAAGCTTGGAAGCATAAACATATTTATGTTGGTGGCAGAACTTAAGCACCTTGTGGAGTCACTCAGACTGGAGTCCCGATTCCCGCGGGGGAAGAGGTGGTCCCTTAGGAGGCAGCAACAGAGCAAGCCAGCAAAGATGCCCAGCGTTTGTCTCAGTTTACGGAGTAAGGAGGGGAGAGGGACGCGGTGCTGCGTGGCAGCTGGTGGCTGCTGCAGGGACGGTGGGACTGCTGGGGCGAGTAGTGGGCACTGGCTCCCTGCGCCTGCAGGCTCGGCAGCACGGCCCAAGCTCGCCTCCCCTGTCTGACGGAAAGCGAGCCAAGCCTAGGGTCCCCCACCCACCTGGGAAGCAGGGGTGCCATACCCCCCACCAGCAGAACACTAGGCAGGGATGGGATCCGTCAGCCTCCACCACCCTTCGCAGACCGCAGGGCAAGATGGCCGGCCGGACATGAAAGGGTACAGAGATGCCGAGGGCTTGAAATGACAGTACCAGAATAAAACGCAATGAGGATGCCGAGAGCACAGCACGAGGCCGAAGCAGCAGCAACGCAGGGTGCCACCATGCGTCCCCCCCCATCCCGCGGTACACGCCCCACCGGTACGCGTCGGCGGTGCTGGTGACATGCTCACAGTGACGTGCACCAAAGCCCTTCACTCTGCAGCACAGAAACATGCACGCTGTTATTGGATCTGCAAGCGTATATGGATTTGATATAGCATACAGTTTGCTAGGTGCTTTCAGAAAAAATGCAGTGGGTCTTTTAAAACAGCAGGGAAGGCGAGGGACATCGGGGAAAAAGAGACGCCGTCTGTGTCTGGCATAGCTCCTGGTGGGTCTCCGTGTTTTGGGCCTTGCTTTTATTAAATGCAGTCCCAATTTCCTCCCTCCCGTGTTTCTTGCTCTGCCTGCTCATGGGAAGAATCGCTTTTAAAGGAAGTAAAATCACATCTTGATCGGAATTCCTCCCTGATCAACATCCGTTCTGCAGATCCATCTGAATCCACCACCGTTCTCGACATCTGCTCGCTACTGACAACCAGCATTTGGCACAGAAGTTCATCCGGGAAAGCGAGACAAAACTAACTGTCTCCAGGTAATGGGGGGAAAAAACCTGAAAACAGCAATGGGCCTGACCCCTGGTTACACCGCAGGTCAGCCCTAAAGCCAACACCAGAGCAAGCTCTCCAGGTGCCTGGCTCGTCATACAAACCCTCGCAGACGCTTAGCCCGCGTGCCAAGGACAACCTCTGGACTTCTTATTCTGAAGGCAGTCTGAACTTCGAAAGACTGAACGGGCAACAGCGCTGAAGAGATCAGTGAACTCAGTTACACTCACAAGTTTCTTGGGGCTGGGGAGAACCGTGGGATAAAGGTAGTGATTGCACATCTTGTAGCTGCTGACTAACACTGAAAGAGAGCTTAGATATAGTCTATCTAGCCTGACAAATAAAAACTGAATGCTGAGGAAGTTTCTACCTTACTTGCAAAGTAATTAAGAAAAACAACAACACACGAGTAAATACTTTTTGGGGATATTTTATGTCAGCCCTAAAGAACACCCGTTTGAGAAGGACTGGCAGCTGGTTATTTCTTCTCAAATTTCCTAGGTTTTTACAAGGTGAGAGAGCCCTGAATATCTCGGAAAAAATAAGATAGAGACAAAAAATTCCCCAGAAGAGCGGCTCGGAAGGGTCTCACCGTGCCCATCCCGTCACCTGAAACTCCTCGAGAGCAATGTTGCCATAGCTGCTCTCAGTGGTGCCTCAATAACGAAAGCCAAAGTATGGGGATCTGCTCCTTTCCGAGGGGAAAGAAAAAATCCTGACCTTTCCTTCTGCCTTGTTCATGTGCAACTACGACGACATGCTAAATGTACACCGTGAATCCATCCAGTGGCACTACATCAAAAGAAATTAATCCAGGCTTCCCTTGCTCACCAGGCTTTGAAAAACCAAGAACTTTTCACAAGAATTTCACCGTTATAACAGATACTTTATCAAAATAGTAGGTCGTCTTCTACGCATAGCTTCTCCACACTTACCAAGCAAAATCTAAAGCTTAATGAGGCTCTGCGTGTAAGACTGACGGCTTGAATTACGCAGCTTCTAAGCTCTTTGTGTGAAAGTTATTTCAAGGGAGAAGTTTTATCGTCAAATATAGATCCAAGCATATATAGCAACAATCTTGATAGTACACTACAACTATCACTGTGAAAAAAGAAAAATGGAGAAAGGACCACATAATTTACAAAAGTTGCTGCCTCCTGCTAAAAGCCTGCCTTTCAGATGAATCAGTTGTAAGTCATCTATTTACCGACACAGCTAATGTCAGCATCACAGTACATCCAGCTCCCTCTGAGCAACAAATTCTTTCATACTGCAGAATTTGTAACTTGACAGCTCCTAAAATCCATTTCATTATGTTGCACTTCTGGAGCTTATCTGCATTAATAAAAGAAACAGCACGGTCAGGGCTGGAACATCACCTTCCTGATGCATCTGCAGGGACGGCCCCACAAACAGACCTACCTGAAAGAGCCAGTATCGCCCCTGTCAAAAGTCACCGACATGTGCAAGTCACAACACAATTCCCATCTCATCAACAGTTCACTTCAGGAGTATATAGACAGGAAAACAGTTGTATTTACCCGGTTCCTTCAGAAGAAACACCACAAGGATCAGCACACCAGACAGCTTGCCCAAATACTCAACTGAAGCTCAGCCTGCCTAAGCGCCAGCCAACCACAGCCCAACACCACAAATCAAAGAAATGCTCCTCAAGGATTCCATCAATAATAAATAACCATAGCAAGAAATTCCACGTGATTATGGTTTTGCTGTTTTATAAATTCAGTCCCACAGCAAGACATTCATCCATCTGTGACAACAAAGAGCGCACGAGCTCCCTGCTCGTATACTCTGCAGAGAGACCTTGCCCGCGTTCGGCAACCACACCCCTCTCCAGCACTGCCATCCTTCTCCACAAATGTCACCAGGGATCGGGGACTGAGAAGGGCAGACAAGGAACCAGAGAATGCAAGGAAACCAAACAGAGTCACCAGCTGTTTCATTTGTGACTTCTGTCTCCAAGCCAACATTTTCAACAGCATCTATTGAAAACTCAGGTGGGGGCTAGTTGGGAGCAAGGCAGAAAACTAGGTAGGTTTTTGCCACACTAGCTAACATCTGAGACATCAATCTTACTCAAAAAGACTTGAACCTTTGCTTAATTATGGGGGGGACAGGGAAAGCAACGCTGAGGTCACATCATTTCAGAAGGGAGACTTCTGATTACATCTTTCCAAAGCCCACTTCCAAAGAATGCAGGAGGACGATGTTTTTCCCACTCAAACACGTGCTAGCTGAACAATACCAACACAGACCCACCAAGTGCTAAGTCCACGGGGCTTGTTTGGAAAAATTCTGAATGTTCTCGGAATTGAAAACAGTGCACAGGGACCACAAAAAAAAAGTGCTTGAAGGGAAAGAGCCACTTTTGACAAAGTCAGGTTAAACTGATACAAATACCAAATGACAAAACCTGCAACTTGATTAAGAAGTTAATTTCAGAAATACTGCCGTTTAGCACGAGCGCACCTTATTCCCAAACATGAATCTCTCTGTAGGAGCAAAGAGACTGCTACATTCAGCTCTTTCAGTCCCTCATCTTGTCTTTGATACCAGTCAATATTAAAATATTTCAAAAAAAAGTAAAGAAGTTATACAGTAGACAGCAAAAAAGGAGCATTTGGAGGTAGGTGTACAGTAATAGTTAAGTAGTATTCTCTCTTTAAAGTTGTGGAACAAAGACTGGAGTTAAACATGCAAAGGAAACCCCGAGGGCCAATTTTACATCAGTCTTTTGAACAAAATCTGCATCAGGGAGGTTGAATCAGGGTTTGCAGAAGAGCCTTAAACAGCTCAAGTGTTTCTCGCTGCCATGCCCGGCTCCCCGCTTTGCACCCCTGCGGCAGACAAGCAGCGCCGGCGGCAGCAGCTCTCCTCCCCACCCCACCCCGAGCAAGCTGGGGATGCGGTTCAAAACCAGGCTGCGATTACGCATTTACGTACTCCATCACGACGCACGGCAATGGGAAAGCCAAATTAACGGCATACGGGCAAACTCCATTTGGCATTTCCAAACTACTGGGTGCGTGACTCGGCAGTTTAAAACATACTGTCTGTATTAAGTTTCTGTAACTTCTAAAAGATTGAAAATTGGGGGATCTCCAAGCTCCCTCATTGAAACCTCGTATTTAAAGCTGAGGATCTGAGTGAGGAGCACTGACTTCACACGCGTCCTTGCAGAGCAGCGCTGGGAACGTCGGGAGACGGCAGAGCTACGGGACACGGCTGCAGGCCTGCAACTGGCGAGGCGACAAATTCTACCCAGCGGGTTTGACCCCTGTTTGCTGCACATCAAAGCAATATTCGGAGTCAGGAATAAAATTAGTTCAGTTCTGGAATCTGCAGGGGAATGTCTTTTCGGGTACAGACCCCCAGCATCCGATGGTGCAGCACGGACCCCTCAGGTCCCTCTCGCTCCTTTGCTCACCTTTTGCTCAGGAAGTTGTCCCATTTATTTCGTCTAGTCATTTGCTTAATTGCCACCAGAGTCAAAGCACCCTTTGACAGGATCAGCACGATCGAGGGCAACAAAACGTAGCTTGAAGTTAATAGTCAGAAGAATTGCAGCCAAGACGGCTATGAGAAAATTAAAATCATGAATACTGAAATGCAAACATCAACCTGTGAGCCATCATTTGGCCCCAATGCCAGCTAAAGATGCGATAGTGAGGAACACACCCACTAGAAATTTGGAAGCTGCATTTAAGCCTCGCGCACACAGGCGGCCCCGCCGGCCCGTCGCTGGCTCTGCCTGGGGGCACAGCACATGCAACGCAGCCGCCGGCCCGGGAGAGGAGGACTGCCAGTGAGCTGCAGCACAGACCGCAGACTTGCAAACGTACGCAGCACATACAGCAAAGCCGCACAGGTTGGACGCGCGGGAAGACAGAAGCAGGAGTATCAAACCTCTTCCTGCACGTCCTTTCCTAATTTCTCCTGCAGCCTACACCAATGATGGCGACTGCCAAGAGGGTGCTTGCATCGGGGCCGAACTTTGTATCTTCGCTTCCTCGCATTTAAATGATGTCAGGATCAAGTTAAAAGGGCTTCCCTAGCACTTTTCAGTGTAGGAGAGATGCAGTCCACGTGCCTCTTTCACCACCTGCCAGACTCTACCACCCTCATGTGTACCACCAGCAATACTGAAGATACCATCTGCTTAAAGGAACCCATTTAACGTTCCAGTCTGCTCTGCTTTGCAGCAGCGTTAACACCAGAAATACTGCAGCGGGCAGGGGATTTCAAGCAACGTAACCTGCGAGGTGGCGCTACGCGACTTCTGGAGCACCGTTTCACTTCTACAGCTGCCAAGAGGTGGGACGTGTCAGTTATGGGCAGAACCTGAGAAACAGCAGAGGCATCACATCTGCTCCTTCTACATAATAAGGGTCTGGAAAACAAATGCAGAGTTACCCGAACAGCTGGGAATTAACACAATTCTACGTTTTAGAAAAACACTGGGTTTTTCACACAGTTTTCAAGCACAAAATGTTTATTTTTCTTCTTTTTAATCTATACAATGTCTCGGGGTTTTTAGTGCCACTGACTTTGTCAGTATACAAGGGATGGACTATACAACAGGCAATAGCGACATGAACTGTAAGATTCAGTGCAAGCGAAAGGAAAACTGGTGTGAGAACATATTTTCCATGTTTGCTCATGAAGCATACAGACATGAATCTAAAAAACCCAAACAAATTAAAGATACATGTTACAGAGAACAGAAATCTCTTACTACAGTAAGTATTTTGCCCAGGCAGAAGACTCTGCATAGTTGTTTATAAAATTCAATTCTAACTGAATTGATGGAATAATATATTCAAAGGGTACAAACAAAATAATTTAGACAGATATAATGCTCAAAGTACAATAGAACTATACAATTCACAGCTTGGCAGCACAAGACATCTCTGCCCTTCAGCGGACAGTATAAAATGTCATCGCAGTAGAGATACAGAGCAACGTGCCTTCGGATGGGACCGCATGGTTCGTGACCTGTGCCTGTAACGCTCTCCCTTAGCGCTTTCGAGGGAAAGGAGACTTACCATCAGCAAATCAGGGTTAGTGGTTATCTTGTGCCTGTAGACCGAGAGGTGCAGGTGGAGGCTCTATGCACGGTAAAATGGGCAAAAAGCAACTTTCAAACAGGAGAGAGGTGTCCATGCCACCTAGAGCTCAAACTTAATTAAAACTAGAGGGGAAAAAAAAAAATTAAAAAAATAAAATTTTTCAAACAAAAGGTGGTGAGACTCCAAAACTGAAGTATCAGATACGAAAAAGAATAGCTTCACATTTTTATTTTGTTTTAGCGTGAATACTGCTAGCATGTCAGTGGCAAAACACTATTCTTAACCTCAGTGGCCTAACCGAAGCCAGAATACATGAAGTGCTGTACTTGCACGGTTCTTACAGTAACCTGGAGATAAGTTCTCCTACAATTGAGATTTCAGTTAGAATTTCTTCACTTATGAAACATGCATGAATTTGTAATTCAACTAAATTATAAAAGCCCAGCAGGGGAAAGAAAATATAATCCAATTTGCCGCTGATCCAGAAGAAAACAGTACTTGCCCGCCTGTCAGAGAAGTAAGTTGCCATCTACAACAACTTTACCAAAGACTGGGGAAGAGAATGAATTGCACTGCCCGAAGCTATTACCTGTCCTTATATACAAGTTACTTGGATCACTCTGTAAATGCTCCTATTTTAAAATATGCATTTCACTACTCCTTGTAGAAACACAAACAATTTTTTGATTGGCATCTCAAACAAATCTCACTTCACAATTCTTTTTCTTTTTAAAGCTTCAGAAATGACAATTCAACCCATGAATTAAAATAAAAGCATTTACAGCAGAATGAAACTGATGAACGTCGACTGTAAACCTTCAATATCTTTGCAAATAAAAAGAACTTCAACTCACAAGCAGATTGTAAATAAAATACACCTTTCAAATAATTTTACATCTCTTTCCAGCTGGAACTGAAAAGCTGAAATTCAAGGCACTGTACTCCTGCAGGGGTTAGTACAATTTTCTAGTCATCAATTCAAGTACATCGACTTTAAGGATCGCAAGTGTAAAACATCAGAACACAACAGAATAAAGTGTCTTCAGCAACGAAACGTAAGCAAATATTGCCGTAACAGACAAACTATCTTGTGTGAAACCACTTCACAGTGATTGCTGGATGCAGTGTATGGCTGTGTACGATAGCGGGCCTGAGCCGGACCCCCGCCCCGTCCAACACGTATGGCATCTACAGATCAAACACTCCACGTGACAGTGCTGAAATCATCGTTACCTACGGCACGGCAGCCAAGCTACGTCATTCGCAGGCGGGGGCCAGGCGGCTCGGCAGCGGGTCGCTGCAGCGGCACCGGGTACATCTGCAAGCAGGTCTTGCTGAGAGGCGAGAACCGTGCAACGCTCGGACCTCCGACAATGCCGGGCCGCGCGGCCGGCCCCGGCCACTGCGCTCCGTAAATGGGTGTAGGGAAAACTCCTCCGTACTGACAAAGAGGCATCACATAAGGTGTCACTGTGCCAGAGAGGGCAGGCCCTGGCATAGGCACTGGCAGGGACGGTGAAGCTCCAGGAGCTAACGCAGCGGGCATGGGGCAAGACACTGGAACAACGCACTTTTTCCCCAATCCCGTTCTTACCGAATTAACCTACAAAAAGAAAAAATACAAAAAGCGTCGCTATTAAGCTCCTCGTTCCCCGCCTGCCGCAGGCAGCGCTGGCATGCCGAGACATGCGTGTCCGTGCCGGGAGCGGGGCGGCACAGCTCCCCGCGACAGGACGGCCCCCGCCGCCGGCGGCATCCCTGCCCCACGCCTGGGCACCGGCAAGTGGGCTGTCAGCCTGGCGGGGAGCACCGGGGTGGCACGACCTCCTGGCTGCTTGGGGCCTGGGTTATTCCTTCCGGGTTTTTTTTGTTTGTTCGTTCATTTGGTTTTTTAAAGACAAAAAACCTGGAAATTAATAGGAAAGGTTGATACAGGGAGGAGGGGAAAGCTGTCTGAACATAATCTTACCACTTAGGGAGGCAGGAAGCATCGCTAGACAAGCGAGAACTCAACGCCACGAAAAGCCATGAAAAACCTCCAGCGTCCAAAGGAACTCGAGTACCTTTTATGCTCCGTCTTGTGCATAGAAGTAAATTAATTAACTAACTGCAGACTTAGCCCAAATCTCGTATTCTTACAGCCAGCCTCAGAACAGGTTTTAAAAATTCTAGCACGTATTTCTGTAAAAAGTTGTTTCATCCGGCCTGACTGAACTAAGGGTAGCAAAGAACAGAAAGAGATTTGCTGCGGCGGTTAAATACCCAGCACTGGTGGTGGCTGAGACCAGGCGAGGTAAACCAGCAGCAAGGACACAGCGGGACCTGCTCCTGCCTCGGTGACTGCCGGAACCAATCCCAGTTCTTTTTCTAAAATTCTGTTGACATCCACTTCAATTATTCAGGTTTTTGCATGCGAGGGGCAGAGAAAGAGCTCTCCTTCCTAAATACAGGGATGGCAGAGCTTCCCAAATTACATGCTCCATCATGCGCAATGCCACGGAAACAATTGTTATCCAAAACGCTGCCCGCTCTCTCTGCAGATGGCGTTTGCAGCATTTCATTACATTTTTAATTTCACAGACTTTACAACTCCAGGCCGTGGTTCCAACCAAGCCAGCACCTATTCACGGCATAAGAAAAAAAAGGTATTATTTAAGTCTGGGAATCTCCCATTAATTGGATATTTCACATTAAATTGATAAAATTGGTATGAAGGTGACATTTCAGTAGAAAAAAATGAACATATGTCTAAGACTGTGTGGAATGCTTACTCTGCGTTTCTGATTTTAGTCTCTCTTCTCAATTAAAACCAAAAATGGCAATGTCCCTCTGGGGTTTACTGCTCTGGGGCAGTGCTGTGCTCCAAAGCAAATTTTAGAAAAATACAGAAATATCCGATATCCTTCTTCACTTCCCTGTCTCCACTTCTAATCTGAAACCTGAAGCTGGTGGTGAGGCTCAAACTAAGAGAAACAGCTGTTTCGGTACAATGAATTTAACATTATTAATGTATAAAAATCCACCAAAATTAACAGCAAGAGAACAGCCAAAGAAGCCAAAGAACAATAAACAGAGGAACTGAGGACTTGTTTTTAAGACCTGAAGACTTCTTTAAGCTATTATTAGACCCTTGTTTTAACATCCTCAAAATAATGGTTTCCACCAAACTAAACAACTGTGAGTGGATGACAACAGATGCCTGTAAATGTACCTAACTGAAATACATCATTTCTTATAGAAGCAACAGATTATAGAGTAGCGTTGAAAATGTAAGACAACATTTTAGCGTTTGGTCCTATTTAAAAATTCTAACTTGAAAAAGCTTATTTTAAAATACCAAGAATCTACCTCTACCCAGTTCATGCTTCTTGACTGTTTCATTCTCAGCCAAATTACTCAGTAAAGCAGCAGCTGTATTTAAGGCTATGTATGTGCCACCCGGAATGAAACTGCATCATGCTCCACAACCAATCATTACACATACTTATTAAAACCTGTTAATGTCGTGACAAATGCACATTAATGATTTAAGGCTGTTTCCTCTACCTTTGTTGCATGCTTCAAGGGGAGCAAAACGCACAGTTTAAGAGGCAACAAGACATCTCGCTCTTGCGCCTTCCCCTGGGTAGAAGTCTCTTGGTCAAAGCCGTTTTTTAACCATCATCTTTTAACCAGCTACGATGACTCAACACCGATGGGGGCCAAACCAACCCATTTCTTCCTGCGTGTAGATGCCAACTTAAACATCAAAATCAATGTGCACCAGAATAGTTCTCAAAACAGCACAAGGAGCTAGGAAAGCCATGAGACTACAAGTCACTTTGTTCATCAGGTTCAAAGGGAAGCAGATGGACATTCACTCAGTGATGGACATTCACGCAGTGATAGACAAGGTGTGTACCTACGCTGGGGTCAAAGTCACAGCTGTAAACAGAACTAGCTTGGCATTTCAATCAATCAGGCTGGTATTTTAATGGAGGTACACGGAAGGAAACCCCTGAGCTGCACGGCCCAGCTGGGTGCCTTGTCAATGGTAAGAGTATTTCACCCCTGAGCACAAGCCCGACACAGTGCTGCGGGGTCGAAGCTCACAAGCGAAGCAGTGAACCCGCAAGTTCACCCGTCACTCACGAGCTGGCCAATTCTGTGCTGAAAGGACACATTTGTTATCTGTAGCTCCCCGCTGGCCCAGGTGACCTCTCTTAGCTATTACCTTGTCACTTTGCAAGTTTGTTCAAAAGGTGCCCGTTCCGGCACAAGCTGTTGATTCCAAAATATGCATCAGCTACAGCACACTAGATCCGGGCGGTGACAAGGCTTCAGCTTCCAGTGCATCTTCTGGGCTTTGGTATTCTACCCACAGCTTGACGATATGGGTGCGAATTGTTTCTTTTATACTGAAGTTATCTTGGGAATTGAAAACATGTGGTACAATACCAGACTCCTGTATCAGCTCAAGCAACCAATGTTTAGAGGTCACTGAAAAACAAGAGATCTTTATAGCCACAGCCTGCAGTCATATAGCACAAGTGCTTGGGGTTTATTTAAAATATAATCTTCCTGCAGGCGTGTAAAGCAGAAGTGGTCTTTTCCCTTCCTAATTCAACTTTAGATGATGCAACACTAGTAATGAGGAATGCAACTGATTATACGACTCGGATGGCATTACTTAATTTTTAATATTACAGTATTAATTTACTTCTGTTTGTTCTGCTGCGTGTCTACAGCTTAGCAAAGTCAGCTGCCCTGGCCTTAAGCAGGGTAATAAGGTAGACAGAGTCTCAAACTTAATGAATTTAACAAATGCACTGCAAAATTTACATCTGTCATCACCACGTAAAAAAGTCTGTCTGCTAGAGGTATTTAATAGGGATTTTTTTTTTTTTGGAAGGGAGACTGTGTTGACATCCTAAAATGTATCTTATATTATATGGGGAGGAAGTGAAACTCCCTCCCTCCTCTTTCCCTCTGCATCTCAATGAGCCTCTGCTATAGAAGCAATATACGTACTGAATGAACACCTATGGCGGCATCTCTGCCTCCTGCCGCCATACCTCCGCTCACGCTGCCTTCTCTCCCGCACTTGCCAAACTCTCCCTGCGCTAATAGACCTCTGCCCTGAGGGCCTGTACAAGTCCCTGCCAGGTAAGAGCCACCTCTTGCTCCTGCTTCCCCAAATGCCTGCCTTCTGCTGCCAGTCTTTCCCTCGCCGCCGTTTATTCCTGTTCCCCTAAACAATCACACATACTCATTCAGAAAACAAGAATAATATATACACAAAGAAGAACATACACAAAAACATACGTGCAAATGAAACAAACCCCACTAGATAAAGGCTATGGTAGTTCAGGAAAAAAAAAAAATCCATTCTTTGGACTTTTTTAAATTCTCTACCTTGTTCTCACGCTTTACCAAGCAAGCTCTAAAGTGCCACTTTAGCCATACTCATAGCTACAGTACTGTGAAAGTATATAGCTAAGAGTTGTGCTTGATTTATAAACATGACAAGTACTGATGTTTTCACATTAGAACAGATGAAACCGGGTACTTCTGCTGTGAAAGCTCACCATAACTATCACTACCCATTCTAAAAATGCAGGATTTGGATTATTTTTCTTCCAGCTACATTTTGATGGCTACGTTATTAGCATTACTGTTTTACTTCTGTATAGTCCAATTACCACTGAAACAAAAGTGAATCACAGGACAGGGTCAGAGCTGGCTGCCAACACGAGCAGGGCAAGGATGCTAATACGTCTTTTTTATCACCTTTTTCCAGTTTGCTGAAAACCCAAAGTTATTAGGTGCTACTGCTGAAGATTTGTGTTTGTGCTCTTCTAGGTTCCTGGAAAGCTATTCCGCCATTCAGACCAAGAAGGCAGTGTTGAATAGCTTCAAACACAGATTCATCCTATTTTTGTTATTCTTCCAATCCAGCAGAGACGGAAGACACAGTAAAAGGTGTTAATAGTCCTTCCGCTCCATTTTCCCATCTGCAGCTATCTCCAGAAAGCCTGCTTCCCAGGCAGCCAGCTCGTTAAAATCAAGATGTACTAAATGCAAACAGATGTGCAGCTATTGCTGATGGTGTCTAAGCCCCAGCACACGTCACCGACTGACACAGACCTGCATGTTCATGGAAACAACCTTATTATGGACTTGGAACATGTTTACAGCTTTTTTGGGGTAATAGTGGTTTTTTTTAAGACCCACAGAGCTACGTAACAGCATGAAGAACAGAAGACATTTTTGGTAAGCCCTTTATTCCCAGGCATCTTCAAACAATGCCTTTAACGACGCAACATTCAGTACTCTTTACACATAAGGCAGCTCATGTTCCTAAGTGTATTCCTTGACTGGTGGTAACCACAATCACCTGTAAAAAAGCATTATTTCATCACATCTTCAACACAGACGAGCATGAGAGAAATAACTATTATCAGGCAGTTTGACTTCAGTTCTCCCTAATATCTCCTATTACATTTCGAACTACCAGTGATTAGAATCTACATGTATTTCCATGTTTAAAGAAAACATTTGAAAAGGAACATTTCAGTGCTCCTGTGACATAACTGGATGCCTGAAGGTTCCCCCCACAAACTTCTGATATGTATCAACCAGGATTTGCAGCTAAACTCACAGGTAACTTCCACAGAAACAAAGCAGAATTTAACTCTTCCTTTGCATCCCAATTATTTTATCACTTTCTACACGTCTGATGATAAAGAAGATGAAAATAAAGCCACTAACTCTTATTAAACACAACACCAATTCCTCTTCTGAGCTGATCTCCAAGCTTAAAGAGTAGCCTCCACTTCGCTAAAAAAAGGTACTGATAATATATTGTATTCAAACAGCAAACAGTTTGCTGATGGTGATAGAAGCATCTCAAGAAAAAAGGTAACTCAGGAAAGTTAGTCCTCTGTTTCCAGGGTGAAAGAGAAGACTTGAAGTCGGCCACACAACTACCCTGCATATTAGTAACAGTGAGTGGACAGTAAGAGAAAATAATACATTAAAAAATAAATAAAATAACTCTACCCCTAACCAACAAGGATTTGCTGTGATTTTCCTTTGGCCTAGAGATTGAAAAAAACCCCAATACAGAGTAGAAAGGGGCCATTTGGTTTAACGCCTTCATTGTCATACCTTGTGCAACAGAAGCCCTAGACTTCCACCCCAGGAGGATGCTCAATCGCCTCCACGGCCTCTGTCACATACAAGAGCTCTGCGCGGTGCTAATTCCAGGGGACCTATAACCGACAGAGCACCATGGGACAGCTCACATCACTCCTACTCCAGATTAAGAACCCTTCAAGGAGACATCTTTCTGTCCAATAACCTCCAGAGACAATTTAGAAGTGCAGGTATGAATACTGCTTCCCTCCTGCCCCTCATTCCCCATCATCGCACCGGACCAACGGTAGCTTCTCCTAGAACAAAACACCCGGTCTGAAGATCTGAGACAACCTGCCCTAATAGTTTCCTGCTAGTTTGTTCCAGTCAAAAAAAGAAAAGGCATAAGAATCACCACACTTCCAATTTATCTAGTCTTTATTTCCAACATAAAACCTTATTATAACTTTCTCTGATGGGCTGGAAATCTGTTTAGTGCTCCTTATTCTTTTCTTGCAAAGGCATTTTTTGTATTTGATCAAAAAGACGACGAAAAGATGGCGTTAACAGATGGACTGAAGAAGTACAGCCTGAGCTTTATATGGTCCCTGTTAGAAAGCTATTTTTTCCATCCTTTATGTGATTTCCTGAGTACTTTTTGTCTTTTCAATACTATTTTAAAAGGTGGACTCAATGGCGATTCCGGGCAGGTATAACATCTCCCCACGTAACTCATCACTCCAAGCACTGATGTTATGGGTCACTTGTCTGGCTGTCCAGACTAAGGGTCTTTTCACACAATTTCCTTCCTCCTCTTTTGGCTATTTTTCTCCCAACTTCATGAAGCCCTCTCCTCCCTTAACTTCAGTTTCCCCTTTAGGGCGAATTCCAAAACGTACAAACAGCAGAATGATGCTCAACTCCCAAAACAACCCTTGTAAAAGTCTTTAAAAATCATATCCACCACTGTGTTTTCTATCATCTGTGGCATGCTGTGCCACCTTCATGGCCAAAATACCCCAACAATAACCACGTTAAGAATATTTGCCATCTACCTTTGCATCTCTTCTGCAGCCCACATGGCCCCACAAGGGCTTTATGCACAAAACCAGCCAGGGCAAGCTGGCGCCTGGCTCGCAAGGTCTCCAGCTGACAGCCACTCTTCCAAGCAACAAGGAATGACGTGAAAGGAAGAGCAGGGAATCCCAACCTCTCTGTGGTCTTGGTAAATTATCTCTAAAAGACTTCAGTCAGCCTTGTTAATTCCCTGGAACAACTGCCATGTTCTAGAAAGAAATAAACCCTCTAAAATGAGTGTATTGAGACAGGGACGTTCCTGTTCCTCACGGTGATACTCCACCTTCTCCACAGGCTTTGAAACAGAGACACCAAGACTGCAGAAGGTAAAATTAACCCTAAATCGATGTTAATGGGTGATTTAAATAAGCAAAATCACCACTCTCTTCCAGAGTTATAAGTGGGCAAAATACCCCCATCAAATACTTCAAACTACTGCAGACATCAAGCTGCAAAAAGCACGTCAAAAGAGAGAAAGAAGTGACTTAACAGAACAAATTCTGTGCCCTCACCATCATTTTCTAGAAATCTTCAAGTTGTGCTTACTAGCACCTCCTTTGATTTATTTTATGAGAACTAACAGGGTCTTAAGTAGATGTCACTGTTACTCCAGAACGGGTTTATACTGGTTAAACCGTGACTACGCAGAAGGATTATTTACTTTCTGGTAACTACAGAATAGACGTGAAGTTGCTTAACAAACTTGCACAAGTGCTTTTCCCTGTGAAGTCAGTGACCCTACTAACTCCGAAACCAGCAGGTACCAAAGCAGACGCGTTAGAGCCGTTCCTGCTTTGGCAGGTCTCACCTCACAAGTATCTACAGAGCTAACACTGCTGCACACGAGTTTTTTTTTTTTTTCCCTTCTACGTGCCACAAAGGCAATGGTTTACTATCCGGATCCTGTTATCTTGTTTTTACAAAGCAGTCCCTCACTGGCTTTCTTTTCGCTGTTTCTTTGCTTTTAAAATAAACTTATTTTCCTCTACTTTGGCTCAACTTCCAGTCTTCCAAAAAAATCCAGCAAAAATTATTAGTCCAAGAATCATCCGACCGTGAGGAGGAGGAAGAGGTCGGGAAACCCAGACCAGGGTGGGACAGAACTGCAAACTGGGATTCTTCATTCGTTTTTCTGCCTGCCTCTGTATCGTCACTCAGCCATGAAAACAAGCACTGAACACAGACACAAATGCACATCGCAGTGGTTTTTTTTCTGCTACTGAAAATAACACAGGATGAATGGGGGCGCTTCCGATTTCCATTTTGTTGTAGTTTACTTTCACAGCATTTCTAAAGCTGGTATTTTCATGAGGCAGAGAGCCTCAAAGATGCCCAGTACAACAAGCATGGGTCAGAAACACATCCAGCTGTCCCCTAGCTCAGCGCAGTACTCACTCGACTTCCGCTAAAACAAAGGCTCGCTACCACCAAGCCGCCAGCCCAGCCACTGTTCTGCCTAAGGAAGATTAATATTAAACATCAAAAAGAAGAAAACTTTAGGAATAGTTAAAACTTAAGTTGAGCAACATATGGTTAATGGTACAAGTATTGCTGTGTATTGCTGTTCGTAAGCAGTTTGCGATTTAAAAATAAATATTATATGTATATTGCAGCCCATATATCCCTCAAGATTATTCAAAAAGACAATTAAAAAAAAATTTCGGTTTAGTACTTAATGAAAAGAGATGGACATTTATAGGAAGCATCTATCTGAAGCAACTTTAGTTTATGTCCTCCTCCAAATCTGAGTTCTGCAAAGGCTTTCAGACACATAGCAAAAGGAACGTTCTTCAAGGAGTGCCACTTACTCCACATGTCTCATTCTGTGTTTGCATGGGATTAGCCTTTGGCTCCATGTCTTGCCTTTTTTGGTTCTGCTTCAGTTGGTTTAAGGAAGGTTTTGTCTGAGCAGCTCCAACAGTTTTGCTTGTCCACTGGTCAACCAGCTTGTGAAGATCGTCTGTGAACGTCCCTTTCTTGTTGTTACTGTTGTTGGCCTGAACCTGCAGGGTTGATTGCGGGAGGGGCTCAGGACACGTTACGAGACTGTTTGTCGAGGATCCTGGAAAATCACACACAAAGAAAGTTGATGATGGCTTCTCTGCTTCACCACTCCGCTGCTCAAACAGTTTCTCATCTACTGCAATTCAAATGATGGCTTTTCGGACCCTTACCCTCCCCCCTCCTTTCTACAGAACATCTTTGCTTAAAGAAATGGTCCAAGTCCAATGCGTTCATATTTTCTATCGCATGATGTTACCTCAGCCACTAGCTGTTGTGTCCACAGCTTCTCTCTGGGTGAAATCAATGACTCGGAGAGAAGTGAACGTAACACGGACATCTTAAGGCTTACAAAGTCTCTTCAGAAGAGACTACCAGGAGAGAGGGGGAGGCAGGATGTATTACTTGCTTAAACTGTTCGCATTTAAAAAACGCATTTACCATTTATTTTACTTGCATAAGTTTACTGTCCCCCTGGGAAAACATAATTGTCATATAAGGTTACAAGTAGGGTTGGCTACTATGCCTCAAAGGCTCCGGGAACCCACAGTCTCTCTCGATGATGTTAGCACGATTTACTCTTGCCATCTGCATACTTTTGGGGAAAAAAACCCCATCAGGACGATGAACGTACGGAAGAAAGAGGAGAGAGGAGGACACAAGTGGGTATGTGAGTTTTGGAGACAAAGATACCGAACTTTTGGTATAGATAAAAGCAGACAGGAAGAGTACTGACAGAGATTTACTTTTGTATGTTCACTTATTTCTAGAAGACCGGGGGGGTGGTGGTGAAAATCTGTCCTTTTTATGTGTTGGTAACTACAAGTCTGACACAGCAAGATCAGCAGGGAACAGCAGGTGAAGGTGCCTGAATTTGACCTAGGCAGAAAATATAAAGTAACTTTTCAGCCTAGATATTTGATATAGCTAAAGATTTGAAATAAAGACCATCTCTCCAAGCAAAAAGTTCATAGAATTGTAGTAAAACTACTACATAAGCAAACATGAACATTCAGTCTTCTTTTTTCTGTTAATCAGTTACCAGCCAATGAAACCGAGTAAACTAATTAGTCCTACGGTTATATAAAATACGTTAATAACCTTTAAATGATCATGCATTCAACCTGCAACATAACTTCTAAGTGAATACTGCTCATTTCCTTTTCCTTTGCTTGGGGAAAGGGACCAGTGAGAAAAATAAGTATTTTGACAGGAAAGCTCTTCAATTAGTGTTCAGTATTTCATGCAGCTCGACAGGAACAGGATCGTTTTAAGCCATAAATTCCTCCAGCAGAGAACTGCAGTCATATAAAGGTGTGTATTTCAGAAAGACAAACACGGAATCCAGTTTTCTCGCTGCATGCGTGCACAGTCTCACACACAAAGAATACCACAACTCTCTTGCAGCATGCGTGGTTCCCAAGACATCATAGCACATGCATTATTATGAAAGTACCACAATTTATACAGTCTAATTTCATATCAGTATAAGTGCATCAGCTCTATTTCTTAAACAAATAGCTTTTAGTAAAAAATAATTAAAAAAAAAAAAAAAAGCAAAAAACATCCCATGCCATGAAGGAAATACTGAGAAACAAAAATGGGATAGTTACTACTACTGTGATCTTTGCCTAGACATAGTCGTTTCAAGGTGGACCCTACAAGGTAAAACAATACAAGACATACAGAATTAGGTAAGACTAAACACAACAAATCTGACGGACAAGCTTCTGTACTTTTAAGCAATCAAAAAGTAGTTATTATGCAAGAAAGGACAGACAAAGTCAGCAGTTCAGGTGAGTAAAGGAAGTCTAAATAACTGGACAGCTCAAACCTTTCTTAATGTGCTGCCATTCAGAAGCTTTGAGAAGTACAATAGCATGCCAAAAGCAAGGTCCCATGACTTAAAGATGCATTTGTTTGGTTTTTTTTGTTTGGGTGTTGTTGGTTTTTTTTCTTTGTTTGGTGTGGGTTTTTTTTTGTTTGGTTGGGTTTTTTTTGATTTTTTGTCTTTTGGTGGTGGTGGTGGTTTTTTTTTGTTTTTTTTTTTTTTTTTCCCCAAATCGCCTTGGCTTCCTAATAGGAGGTTTTGATTCCTACTCTACTTGTGCAGGAAATGATGTCAATTCAGTTTGTGATAGGAGGCCAAAAATGCTTTCAGGAACAAGTCAAGCTAGTCTGGCTGCAAAGACAAACTGTAAAACAAACCTAAAAGTCCTGTTTTACAAGTCCAAAAAGATACATTGTTCTGCAGGTCTGAGGCCAATTGTTTCCAAATACTTTATTAGTAGGATTTGTGTCTAAATGTGAGATTCTGAACTTCAATTGAAAGAAAGTAACCGTGAACGAGTTTCCCTTATGCCTTGTCCAAGTGCAGAAAAATAATCCAGCAGAGTAGCTGAGTTTTGTTTAACCAAACTACATGTTTTTTTCATTATTATCTCATTACCTCCTTCATCATGATTTTACATATTCTGTTAGAGTGCCAGAAGTGTACTGAGAACCCTACTTGACTGTCAGATCTTGCCAGACATAAGCACCGTTTCTATTTGAGTGCCAAATTTCCTGAAAGGTATTTTGGACTTGGTAAGAAGAGTATCATTATGGTATGGGGGGAGATGAGTATCTGACATGGGGCATGGCAAGTTTATTGTGAAGAAGCACTTGAAAATATGAGCAAAAATCAGGGAGTGGGGCAAAAAGCAAGATACAGGATGGATGTGCTTTTTCTCTACAGCAAACCAGCATAGATATTTTCTGTTACTGTGCCAGAAATGCAGCTTTAAACTTGGAGATTGCAGGTCCGGGTTGACACAGGCTCTGAATGAGTCTTCGAAGGAGAAAGGAGAGACATCAGTCAGAGACTGAGGAAGAGAAAGTAAAGAAAAGAGGGAGGGGGAAAAGGGAGAACAAATGTTTGTGCTTTGATATGGGTGGCATGAGGAGGAAGGGAAGGATTGCTCGGAAAGATTTTCTTGTTATTTCATATAGTTTAACGAGGTTTATATTCCAGGAAAATCAGAAGGACGTGACTACATTCATGTCTTATGCAAGCATGACCGAGTTTAGTTTCTCATCTCAAAGCCTAGATAACAAATACAAGTCACATTCACAACTCAACAATCTGCGTTGTAGTTTTAAATTTTTTCCCCTCTTTTCCCTCAAGATATACCTTACCTTGCCTATCTCAATGTTAGCTAGCAACTCCCATTATGGAAACATCAGTGGCAGTAATACCAGAACGCTGTTTTTCTTAGCTATTCTACAGTATTTCTGCATGTAGTAATAGGTAAAATTTAGCACAATGTATATGCAAATGACAAGCAACTGCCTGCAAAAAAAATAAAAGCAGGCAGCTGACTACGGTACGTGCTCAAATGCATGTAAAAAAGTTTAATCACCAACCCCTCCGCTTCCTGAAAACCGAGTCACAAGTTTATACGCACCTCCGGTGCCAAATCAAACCTGGGGCCCCCACACGTGTGGGGAAGTGACAGAGAACAGTGATACTAGACAGATTCACAAAATACCCGCGTGAGTGGAGCCAACGTTAAGGAAAATATTACAGGAGAGTCGATCACCGAAAAGAGGGCTATTTCTTCCAAACCGTATCACTCCAGCATGTTGCTTGGGAGATGAGAAACATTATCTAAGTGGTGATATTGCCTGACGCAGGGACTGACAGTCATCTGCTATGACTGGTTTTAAATTCAAATTCAATTAAAACCGCACTTGGTAAAGCTAATTCACCAGTCTAATTGTATTACTTCTAAAATCAAGGTGTTTAACAGCTGTAAAGTTAAGGAGATGAATCATAATTAAGATTTAATCTAAGTCTGCAAAAGTTCAGCAGAGTGTTTTACCTCCAATTCCAGATTTCTTATCTGAGAAATTAAGTAGCTATTATATCATACAGGACAGAAAAAAAATCCACTGTCCCATACTGCACTCTAACAGCTGCCAAAAAGCTCGAGAACTAAAATAAAACTGAAATGGCAATAAACTGTTAGGCCATTTCCATAATTGCATATGCACATACAATATATTAATTACTACAGACCTGACAAAAATCGCTTTACATAGGATTACAAGTCTCAGCCAAACGGAGCTTTTGAAAATTCCACCCACAATCACCGCACTCTTCCCTAAGACGCCCTTGCAATTTAACCCAGGGAAGAAGCTCAGGCTCAAATTCTGCTGAAGCCCATCAAAAATATTTTATTCCATGAAAAGTACAAAGGAAAAGTCAACAATGGACATGGGGAACAGATCAAAAAGCAATTCTTGGAGAACACTGTGAAAGTGTTCCAAGTTTGATGGATCTTGTAACCAGGGCAAGGTATTTGTCAAGTTATCTTTAATGCATCCGAACATTTCTTTTTAAAAGTGTGCTGCTAATTTGTCTGCTAACACAGTACAGGCCTCACACTGGAATATCCAAGCTCCCCAAAGGGCTGATTTTCCTTAATCAAACATCTAGATTCAGAGCATTTCCGAAAATCCAGCACAACGTTTCCCAGCAGTTCTCAAACAAACAAAAAAAAGCCCCAGGGAAACCTCGACTTGAGGAACAGTCCCAGGACGCCGGCCTGCCGGGGCACGGCACCCCGCTGCCCGCCCCGGCCAGCCGCCTCCCAGCCCCGTACGCCCAGCGCTCACCCACCGCCCGCCCCGACACCCACTCGCCTGCCTCAAGCATGCAGCACGATGCAAACGTGTTTAGCACCTAGTCCCAACGCCCGGCTCTGCCTGCGTCTTGGGTCAACCTACGTCCCTTCCAGAGGGGAAGGAGCACGAGCCAGCTGGCATTCCCAGCAGCAGCAGCAGCATCTAGCACTATTTTTCCTGAGGCCCATAGTCACGGCTGCTCTGGATACCGGCTCGATGGAACCACCAGCCATACGTCCTTCCAGCAGCAGTCCCAGCCCCAGCTTCCCTTGGGGAACGACGGGGCCGCACACAGCCCCGTCTTCATCCCTTCACACGCGCACTACCAACCCGCTGGACTCAAGGGGAAAATACGCTCAAATAACCTCCTATCCCCACCAACACCTACCAGTCATTCAGGGGTGGAAAACTGTCTAGCAGCTCAAGCGACAGGCAGTATTTGAAACTAAAGCTGCGCTCACTGAGCAGCGGTGACTGTGGATGGCTGTGTCAGGGTTAAGTGCCTGAAACTCAGTCCTTCTCCTCGTATGACTCAGAAACGGGGGAGTGCAAACCTCCTCTCCGAACGCTTCGCCCAGAAGAAACCGAGAAGAGAGCATATGGGCTGAGAACAGAAAGCAATTAGTCGTGCTGAGTTATTTAAGCATTGGGAAACTTCACGATTTGAAGGATTTACATATTCCCTTGGTTTCATTCACAATATCCACGCACCCAAACATTTTTAATATGCGGGTTTTTAATTGCCATCTCCCAGTCTTTCTGCATCCTACTGAATAGTAATTCTGTGAAAGATTAATGGAACGACTTCTGGGAATTACATGTGCAGAGGAAGAAACTCCTCTGTCCGTTATAATACCAAACAGGAGAATTTGTGAACTGAGAATTCCCCTCAGGTTCTCAGAAAAAATCCCTGAATGTAAAATTGTCTCATGACTTCAACAGTCGTTAAAAACTCGCGTGATAATAAATGCAGTATGCCAAGCAGTAAACATCAGTTTTCAAGGACCTGAGTGCTTGGACTTCTAGGGACCTCAAACAAAAAAAAAATCAAGATTATTTTTAAAAATATTGTTTATTCATAAAATCAGGAGGAGTGTATTTGAGTGGTCTTGTGCCTTTGATCTGTACCACTTGGATAATGATGAGCAATGTAGAACTCCAATGGGAGGTCTGATATTAATGCAAATGAACAGTGAGTTAACCACACATTTTCTCAAGAACATTATTAGCCTTTCTAATGTTATATGTAAGTGGCCTATAGTACCTGTTCAGCACAACATATCTTTATTGTACAAGCAAAATCTGTTTGCCTAAAAAGCAGCATATAGGATTGGGTAAAAAGGTCTTAATTTTTTAATTAAATAGCTTGATATCATTTGGTTGAATCGCCAATTACTTTAGAAGTCATACAAACAGGGTACAAATAGCAGGTGCACAATTATTTGAAACAAAAAATACTGGATCCTAGCAATCCATTTCAAAGAATCATCTGAAAATCTGATATTGCTTTTTACTTCTTTATTATGCTTTGATGAACTGCTAACTGACTTCATCTCTGAGGTCACATAAGGTCATAAGAAAATAAACTGAGTAAAGTGCTTCAGCCAGATCAGCTTACACAAAAAAAGTTGATGGTCCTCTCTGCCTTGGAGTAACCAGATCCTCCTGCGGCTTACGAGTATATAAAAACTGCTCGCTTAAAGTAATCAAAGTGAATGCACGGGGAAAAGCCCACCTACACAACAGATTTTGAAAGAACTAGCTGGAGCACTATTGTCTCAGCATTTCCACATGCAAAGAGCGGGGGAAAAAAAATTAAAGAAAATAGAGTGGATATAAACAGTACTGTATATCGTGTTAATACAGCCCTTGTATGGAAGTTATACCCTTCAGTGACCTTCTAGTATTGTATCAGCTTGCTACATGCATGTCTTCATAGTCCAAACATGTGTGAAAGAGACCATTCGTCTACAGAAGGATGGATTTCTTTTTGTTGTCGCTGGAACCGGGACAGCAGACATGTATATTTGCCACATTGCAAATAAAATTACTTCAACATAAATCACATAACGTACAAAAGCTTTGATAAGTCCAGGGTAAAATTTACCATAAGGCTATATAATAAATGATGAGATCTTCCACACATGCTTTTGGTGCCCAGGCACGAGCCAAAAGCAGTGCAAAAAAAGCTTTCATATGAAAAATTAATATAAATAAGGTGTGTTCATGATGATTACTTAAAAGAAAGATAAAAAGAAAGAAAAGATGGTTTAGAAAAAGGGGCATCCTGCCAAACATATTAGAGATATAAAACATGGAATTGGAAAAAGGGGGTAAAAGAAAGATGGACTGTGATAAAATACAAAAGAACAAATACAAACAGATGGACAAAGACACAGGTCCACTGAGGAATCTGGTACGAGGTTTGCTACTAGATTTATAGGTCACTCTCTCAGACGTTTGGTGGAAAACCGTCCAGCCTGCAAATGAATATAAAGGGAAGAAAACAAAGACACTTATAAAGTACAAGTAGCTGTGATCAGATGTCCTATACCATCAGTCAAATCAGCTTTGTTAGTTAAACATCCACATCTCCATTTTAACTTTGCCAAAGAGGAGTAAGTTAATTGACCGTACACAAAGGATGCAATAACAGCAGAAGAGAACAGATAGATATTTTGTAGATTAGTTTGGCAGGATGTGCAATGAGAGGAAGGTATTTTAATCATCATTATAACTTCCAATATGCATGGCAACAAGATCAGTCAAAGCCTATGGAGGTGTGCAATACACAGAAGTATCAGAGGTCGGGACTGGGGAACACAGCCAGTCTACAGTCATGTAGCTGGGACTCCAAAATCATGCACAAAGTTAACCTCTTAGATAAAGGAAACATAACTTAGTTCTCTGGTTTGGGTTTGCTTTTTTTTTTTTTTCTTTCTTTTCTGTTCTTGGGGTTTTTTCCCCCTCATGACCATGATGGTTTGGTAGTTTATAATGAGGAACTCTGGGTCTACCAGTATCAAGGGGCTTTTAAAAAAAACAAACAAAAAAACAGAAAAAAAAAAAAAAGAGCCCCACATGAACCAAAGGAAACAATCTCCTATCCTTCCGTATCTTTTTTGGTTTTGTTTCTTTTTTCTCAGAAATCGGTAAGGCAGACTCCAGAAAAGGCGTCAGTATAAAGCCACTGCTGGCAAAAATAAAAGGTACTTCCTTCCTAAAAATTAGCGTGCCATCTCGAGTGTTGACTCTTAACACTTGGTAAGATGCTTTACTTTTGTTCTTCTGACAATACTGCAAGGATCTTTTTAAAGATAAGCCAGTAATTTGGATTGTCAAAGGTTCATGTTCCTATATCACTAGAAGTGAAATCCACTCCTAAAAAGTTCAAGCATAAGGGAAGCGAACTAATTTTAGCATGTGCTGGAAGACATGCCGAACAGCTGGTATGAAAAAAATCACCTTGGCCAGAGCTTGCGTTCACGTCGCCTCCTTCGGGGCCTAAGCCAGAGCAGATGTCAGAAGACAAAGAGGCTTTGACAGAGCACGGCTGCTGCGTCTGAACAGCCTTCCCAAAGGTGGCTGGTGCAGGGGAGGTTACTGCTGCAGCTTCGGGAGATCCAGGCTGAATTTTAGGTGTTTCTTTGTGGGGTGAGTCTTTAGAGTCTGAAAGATTACCTGAAAGAGCAAACAAACAAAATACATGCAACGGCAAATGCTGGGAAGCCACTGAATAAAAATCCGTGCCTAAAAATAATCGTTACTTTGCCACCAAGCGGAGCAGCGGTTTACAGTTCTGAAGTACTGTATGACTTCATGGGCAGCCTGCATCAGAAAATAACCTACACACACTATCGCTGATCCACCTCCTCCAAGAAGCTTCTGGAGTAGGTTTGATTTTTACAGTTTCTTTTCTGCATTTTTCAGAAAGGCTGGAGAGTCAGGACCTCACAAGGAGCACTGCTGAAATAAAGCAAGGGCTGCAGAAGTGCCTGTGTAGGAGGATGAACGCGCAGAACGACTGAGCAGAACATGGAGGTTTGCTCTCCGGCATAAAAGGTGAAAGCAAGCAAACGGAGAGAAATAAAAAGTTGCTGCAAAGACATGAGGAACTTTTTCTTGATAGATCAATCGATCGATCTACATGGCTATCTCAGACAAAGAGGCTTTACCACCAGAATACCTTTGTAATCATTTGTTACATGGATTTATCAGCAAAAGCATCTAACAGTGGAAATGACAATTACATCAGTAACTGTATTAGAAAAACTGCCTGCCCTTGATCCCTGAGAAAGGACCTAGGAAGGCCAGAAAATGAGGAATCTACATAGACAAGGATGAGAAGACTCAGGCATGAACACGGATTCTCAAAGATAATGTGAATTTTACACAGTGCCTCAAAAAACTGGAAAGTAACACAGAAGAAATGCATGAAGAAAAGCATGCACCGAAGTAGCAGTCTAGCAGCAAATTTCTGTTCTCTAACTGAAGGTGACAAGGAGGAAAAAAGAAAGAAAAAAAGGAGATTTGGAGAACTGAGCCATTTTATGCAGAAATAAGCTTAAATTCTGTGGACTAGGGTAGCACACTGATATGAGCCAAGATCCATGAGTGGAGACAGATGTGGGGTTTGTGAACAGAAGGAGGGGGGAAAATGGCTAGAGAGAACCCAAGAACAAACTGGAAAATGAATGGACCAAGGACAACAGACATTCTGAGTATCTCATCACAAGGAAAGGAAGTAAAACCTACGCATGTCAGCCAAGCAGCAGCTAAAGAGGTATAAAGCACTGAACGTGGCTTCAGTTCTTGTAGGCAAGAATACCGAGACTCAAGATGGATCACAGGACATCTTGCCTCTGAACGTCTTTGCTTTTCCTATGTCAGCTGAAATCCTCAATTAAAAGCAAAAACCTCCAAAACACTCTGTCTATAATTAGGATTGATGCAATGAAATTTGAAATGGACCTGTGATGCGGTGACCTTGAAAACAAGAGCTACCAGGTTTGAAATACAGGGTTACTGCTGGAAGTGCTGCTGCTGCTCCTCTAACAGCACAAACGGAGCTGAAGAAAAGTGGTTCGTATTCTATTCTACATTTTGCTGAAGAAATAGGTACTGGAGTACATCAACATTTCCCAGTTGAATTCTTATCTTTATATTTTCCAAAGGGATAATGACTCAAGACTGTACTATAGTTTGAAAAATCTCAAACTACTATAGTTTGAAAAATCTCAAACTACTTCAGATGTCAAAGCATCCATCAGAGTTTGATAATTGTTTTTACCTCCTGCCCTTTGAGGGAGCAAATGCAATCCAACCTTATCTATATGGCATCTTGTAGGAAAAAAATCAACACCAACAAGATACAGCACCTAATCAATAGAGGATAACAGCACCTAAGAAGTGAATACAAAAACCAATAAATTGCACTTGGAGCAGGGAAGAGAACATGTAACCAGGCTGTATTCCAAATTAAAGTGGAATATTGCTTCTCTGTCAAGCATTGTAACCCAACGCAGAGGAGGTACGTATGGTTCAGCACTGGGCAGCGGCAGTAAGCCTGTCCCAAAGGAAGCCCACTTCACAAACAGTTCGCAGTACGCAAACTGGAGTCGTAGCATTAAAACCAACACAAATTCAGTGCCTTTCCTGCAGTTCATGCAATTACACAGCAGAACCACAACCGACACAATCAACATGCGTAGGGAAAGCAACCTAGAGTACCTACTTGTGCTTGATGTTCCACTCCTGAGCTGCTGGACCAGAGGGTTTAATAGTTTTCCGCCTTTCAATTTATTTTTGCTGGTTCTTCGGCGACGGCCGCTTGGTGGGGCTGAGTGAAGGAACCCCAGGTTGGGAGGAAGGGGCTTTCCTAACCGAATATACAGGGCTTCTATCTCATTCTTCTGCTGAGTCTGAAGTTCAGCAATTTCTTTCATATGCCTGAACATAAAAAAATAAAAGAACTCTGCTAGTGATGTATTTGATAAAGCACCACATCTTGACAGCATAATTAGTTATAAAAAGAAAGAAACAAAACAGTCTTTAGTTATAAAACAACCAACTACTCATCCAAAAGCATGTGAAGTTATAACAATCTACGTGGCAAATGTGGTGACTATTGAATTCTCAAATATTCATTTATAAGACAGAATCCTGGATAGCTAAAAAAAGATTTTCAACATCCTCAGTAAAATCAACTGATTTTGACATGAGATCTGACAGGAACTCCAAGCTATTTGGGAATTTCTCTCTTCAAACGAGTGACCTCAAAAAAGTTAACTCTCAAGGCACATATATCAGTTTGAAGAAGTTCAACAGGAAGAAAAACAAAAGTGCTTCCCATAAAAATGCCGCCAGCACATGAATCATTACGTTATGTATAATGCAGATTTCAAGATGCCACAAAGTCAGTTTAAAGGTTTTGTATTACTGCAGCTCTGTTTTAAAAAGATCCATCATCTGTATTCAGTAAAACCATTATACTTTAAGATAAAGTTTAACATTTTGGTTAAACTAGCATCTAATGCTAGTTTTTACCCTTCACCTGCCAGGAAAGAAAGAAAATGCTCAAATTTAAAGCAGCTAGCTCTCAGGACTGGGCAGCACGACAGGCTCCTGCCAGGCTCACCGAGCCTCCTGCCGAGACCGGACCGATGACTCGATGAGAGATCCGATGGGAGGCAAAGTGAGAGCCTTACCTGCCTGAGAGATACTAGGTTACCTACTGTAAAAGCAAGTCTGGGAATAGTGAGGGGTCTGTAGATCTGATAGTGTAAGTCACCCTTGTAGAGAAGGGCAGGAGGAGAACACTACAGCAGCTGTCTACACAGGCATCCAGATTATTTTTATGCTGCCTTAAATAGCGTCCACGTGGGACCCTACTATCCCATACAAGTGCTATCGTTTGCTACCATATCAACACAGCTTTTCAGTTAGGAAACTGGATACCGCAGCAGAAATATTTTGGGGTTTAAAAAAGTTATTATTGAATTATTCTTCTAAATGGAATTGACAAATAAAGCGATGCATGAAAGGATGCAGTATGACACTGGGGGAAGGTCCTAGTGATGCCTAATTTGCCCAGAACCAGTTTACTTATTACAGCTATGAAAACCACATATTTACTCATCATATGGAGAGATGCTGCCTAGGTATCTTAACACAAGCTTCCCTAGCATTGTTTGCAAACCCGACATACTTTTCTCTCAGGTTCTGCAATTCTTTCTTCATATCTGCGTCTTCAAATTCCGAGTCGTTGTCGCTGCTCATGTAGGACGACTGCGAGTGGAATGATGTTATGTTGATGGTAGGAATTTTCGTTCCTTGCCCGTTAGGTGAATTGAGGCCTGGTGAGCTAGCTTTGCCAGACCTTTGCAGAAAAGCTGCTGCTTTTTTAATTAAGTCAGTGGCTGCACTACTGCTTGGGGGGGACAGTTGGGCAGCAGCAGCAGCCGACTGACGATGGAAAGGCTCATCAGCAGAATCACTTGAACCCTGGTCACAGAGGACATCGACAGAAGAGGCTGTCTGCACCCGTCGGACAGCTGTCTTCAGATCAGGGCTGGAAGGTAGCTCATCCAAATAGACGTCTGGGGGTGCTGAGAACCTTAAGCAGTGCGGCGCTGTTAAAGTTAATTCATCTTGCGTGCTGATTACTGAAAACCTGCCAATAGTTTTGGCTGGTGTACTGCTATCATGAGTTTCAGCCTGTTTTCCATAGGAACCAGAGTCTAGAGAGTCATCCCTTTGAAGGTTATTCATCACCCCATCTGCTGTAGGTATCTGCGTTACATTATCTGTGTGTGCAGACAAAGTCATAGGCTTTGCCTTCTCGCTCCTTTTAGAAGTTTCCATCTGTTTAGTTATGCTTGATGATGTAGGTGCAACCTGGAGAAAATAACGGAGATTAATTTTGAAAGTAACTGTAACAATCGAGCATAAAACTGCTCCTAGTTTCTGGTTACCTGAAGGAGGCCTTTTGTTGTAGCAGCAGGAGCTGAAGAGACGCTTGCAGCTGAACCTGTTTGACAAGTTGGGAAAGAAAAATACATATATTCATGTCTGGAACGCTTTAGTATAATAAAAGCCAACATGTTTATTGTGATAAACTGAAGAGTGATAAAGTGTAGCACTGAAGAATAATTTAAATAGCCAATCTCTGTAATACAGGATCTATAATGCAGGAGGGCAATATCGATGACAATACAAAATAGCTGTGGGTAGCTATTTGGGGAATTCAAATAATAACAGGAGTGTGGAATTTCATTAGTCAGCTGAAAGTTTTTAAGGAGAAAACCCGAAGAAGAATGAAATGCACATGGTACACTGGGCCTGCATTACTAAGGTGTTCTTGATGTCTCGAAAAAGTGATTGCACTTGGCTATTCGTGCATACAAAACGCCGCACTTGACCCCAGAAGGACTGGTATTTCACACCTTTCCTTTGACAGACAACAATTAAAAGTGCCTGAAATGATGTTAAGCGCACATTGCTGAAGGTGGAAATTATAAGCTCGAAAGATGGCCACTCGGACCACAGAAACACGCACGAAGCAAAATATTAGTGGCAGTCATCAAGACGTGATTATTTCATAACCTGGACACTGGTTTTCAAGTTAAACCAGTAAAGGCAAGCTCTTCAGAAAGCTGCTTTCTTATGGCATATTGCACAGAGTGAACATACGGCAAAAATCTGTCACTTCATAGCTCTGAAATGGTGAAATACATCACTGCTTGATGGTATCTAAGATACATTAATTTTACTACACGGTGCTACATTCCACTTGCACTCTCTTCTTTGTCCACAGCGAGACAGATGAACGCAGGCTACCCTGCATTTTCCCCTCTCGCACTGACCCGGCAGCAGTGGACGATCCACGTCCACCAGGACAAGAATGACCTACGTTGTTGCACAAACCCAGTAGCCAGCTTTGCCACGACAGTCACACAAAATATACATATATTATAAACCCTCCCCAACCCCACCCATGACAGAAGGAGCTGTTTTGGGTTCCTCAGCCCTTAAAACTTCCCATGACTTGCAAGACAGGTAACTGCAACATGATAAATACTCACTTTCTTACTATGGCTCCTAGCATGTTATTATAGGAAGTGCTGTTGTAGTTACAGGTACCTCAAGAAAAGTACTCTTTACCAGTTCTCCGTGAGACTTGCTTGAAAATCTTACAGGCTTCCCCCCAGGGGGTCTACCCTCAATCGTGTTATTTTTGTCAAGCATGTTTTTGTGAAACCCCGGAAATGCGAGGGACCTTCTGTTCAGACTCTTTAAGGGCTCTGGAAACTTATTATTGGGAACATAGCCTTCCATGCGAATACTCTATACCTGCACCACACACGTGTATTACATATTTATGCTTTAAAATAACTCTGCCTGTGAGGCAGTTTCTTTCTAGGAAGCTTGACAGAAGCGAGATGTTTAATCTTAGTTGTATTACAAATAGGATCAGCAATGCCTTGTGCTGGCAGTTAACCAGAAGGGTGAGCAGCAAGGGGACACCGGAGGAGAGAACCACGCTCCAGTACAGACGCATCACTGCCGGTCATCACCGAAAGGAGCATTACCTTTTCTGCTTGCTGACCCACCTCTTGCTTCTGAGGAATGAGCACCGATTCCGGTGACCTCCGACTTTTCAAACTTTTGGTAAAAAGAAACAAGAAAAAGAACTTCAGTCTCACGCACAAAGCAGAGAGGCGATGCATTCTCCTTCCCTCTCTCTCCCCCTCTGCCCTCACGCTATTGTGGAATACTAAACTATTGTATAGTGTCTGTGGAGGTGGCCGCCTAGCTTTTCCTTCAACTCCTCCATTTTTTTTCCTCCTTTGGAAGAAAAAAGCAGTGGCAGTGTCACAGAGGGAACTGCAGCCGAAGTTACTAAAAAACAGGCACTGAATTATATGTATCAGTTTGGGGTCCTGCTCTGGTTTGCTTTTCCAGCTAGACCGTACACTCTTCAACTGTGTATCTGTCTTCAGAAGTTCTGTGTCTCTTTTCTTATTGGCACAGATTTTAATAGGACAAATTCAAATTACTGGAGAGATGTAACACCTTTCATAGGGAGAGAATTTTATCTGCTGTAGAAAGTCATTTATCATTATAAACAATATGCTTTAAAGAGTTACTCAAGCGCAGCTGTCTTTCCTGTAACGTACAGCATCTTTCAAGCAGTTGATACAGTTCACCCAGCTGACACTACACAGAACAGCCTCATCTTTGCTAGTGGTGATGTAATTATCTCCACAAATGCTACTTTTCAAGTAGCACTGATCTTCTGGCAGAAAGTGCTGTAAATCTGCTGAATTTCATAAACTCAGGTGCACAACTGAGACACTGAGTAAATGATGACACAGACGACCTGCTCCAGCTTCCCTTAGATGCTTCCCAGGGAAGTCTTGCTCTGCCAAGCTCAGGTGAAGACAAAAGAAACCATTACTGGAAGCAGAGCAAGCTTCTGCCTGTGGAGCGTCGTCTTCCTTTAGCTGCAGCACTTGAACAAAGGCAAGGCTCCTGAAGTGTTTATTTCATTCAGACTGCCTTGAAAGGCAGGCATTATAGTCACTGCCATGAATTTATATATAAAAAAATTTCCTATTGAAGCATGATCGCCTTCATCAGAACTTGGATGACTATACCTCTCACTTGTTTTACATTCGTAAATTACAAAAAAGTTATCATGTTTCTGCCAGCTTTAGAAACAGGAGACAAGAGGAGGAGAATGAATTAAGATATTATACCACTTTTAAGCCCAAAGGAAAAGTTTGGCTTTCACTAATAAGCATTTATGGAAAAGGAGTCAGAATGCATCCGACAGTAAAAATTTAAGAGGACCTGCACACTGGAAAGCAGTCAACAGAGAAAAGGTAATAGACCCAGGAGCAGAAACCTAAGATGTTTAGAGAAGCAAGAAGTCTCTACGTGTCCTACCACAGGCTTGTTGGTTCTGAGCTCTGCTTTGGTGCTGTGCCTAACAGCTGGATTTGGAGGTATAAAGGGCAGAGTCGTTGCTGGACTGACCGGTACGGGGTAGGGTGAGATCTCAGATGGTATGAGTGGCACCGCCTGGGCCTCGGCAGCAGCTTTCACCTCCTGGCCGGTCTCTGCAACATTATGGCCTGGTTCTCTCAAATCCAATGCCAACATGGGAACTCGGTCTTCAGGAAAAGGTGGCAAGTTAAATTCACTGTCGCCCTGTTCTAACAGGACAGAGGTGTCTGGAGTCCCTGCTGATGCAGAAGAAGTAGGAACGTACTCCTGGTAAAGTAAATTGCGCAATTTTTCATCAAGGCTTTTTATTGTGTTGTCAACGAAGTCCACCCTGGGCGGTCCCTCTCCGTCGGACTCGGCGGTGCTCGGCTGCTGTTGCTGCAGCAGGCTGATCCCCACGCCGGCGCAGGCTACGGGCTGTGCCTGGGACAGCATCACGTGCTGCTGGGATGCGGCCACTGGCACCTGAGTAGGGCTCTGGAGTTGAGATCCCACCAGACCGAGAGGATCAGGGGCGGCGGCTGCAGGGAACGCTTGGTTCGTGAAGGAGTGCTGCCCCACGCCAGGCTGGCTGGCCTCCGGCAGGTGAGGGACCTGCGCCACAGGCTGCCGTTCCAAAACGACGGCATCCGGGAGCACGGGGAGCGGGCGGAGCTCTGCTGCCTTTGCAGGAGCTGCCGGCACGGACTTGTGCGGCCCGACGCTGCAACACGCTATCTCCACGTCAGGGACACACGTGCCCTCGTCGGCCTGCGGCTGCAGGTGCTGAGGGGCGGGGGGAGCGTCAGAAGGCTCCTCTGGCACGGCGGCGCGGGGGGCAGGAGCGCCCGGCTGAGTGGGCACCGCCGCCTTCAGCGGAGGATACTCCAGCTGACCGCTGTTAGCAGCCGCCTGCTCCAGGATATTTGGAGCAGGTCCCGGCAGTGCCGGAGCTGGAAACTCCGCCTGGCTCGGTAAGCCGGCGGAAGATGCTGCGGCAGGGACTTGCGCCAAAGATGGAGAGGCTCCGATGGGGCTGTCGCATACACCTGCTTGTAGGGGAAGCTGCTGACCAGCTAAGACACCAGGCAGATCCATCACCGCAGAGCTCGCTTGCTGATCATCCGACTGCTCCAGGTCTATAAAGAACACAAACATTGGGTTAACTTTTTCAGGAGCAGCACAGAAGGAAAGAAAGTCACTGCAAAACCTCCTGGCTAGCTGCAGGGACAACCACATCTAGCTGTAATGCATTAGTGCTTCCCGTCAGAAAATAACCGTTACACAAGTCAAATTAGAATCTAAAATTGCAGACTATGCAAAAATATCTCACTGAAAGGACCCGCTTATTAAAACAGCAGTGACTAGAACTTCAGCTACCTTATAGCATAAGGCAGAGTTAAAACACTGAGACTTTCCTGAAACTCAAATAAACATTCCTAGTCTTGTTCCGTACCAGGAACATACTTAAAAAGCATGACTTCACAAAATCCATCATTTTCTTCCTCCGACTAAATGAAGGGAAACAATCACAACTAAGTAAAGTGAGAACAGAAGAGAGATGACACAGCAGCTTCAGAGAAGAAAACATTTTCTACAAAGTTTGTAAATACCTGGCCCTTCAGACTGCTGTGTACTCTGAGGTACCGGTGGAGAAAATTCTGGTGCATCAGTAGTAGAGTTTTCCACAACAGGACATATAATAAACCACCTTTTTCCAGTATGCAAAACTAGAGATGAAAAGAAAATAAAAAGTAAATACAAAAGTTTCCATTCACTCCTGATCATCTGTCAAAGCCCGGTCTTAATTTCCATGTTTAGAAAGAAAACCTACAGTGTTAGCCAAGATTAAATCAATGGCGGCCTAATTTGATTCTCATCCCTTCTGGAAGAAAGACAGAGATGCCTCCTGATTCTGCCACATATTTTAAGTTATTTGAAAATTTATTTTCAAGTGTTCATACTTTTAGAAGGGTAGTAGTTAGGTACATGAAAATTTTATTAATGGTACTGTGGACAGTTTTCTCACTACAAAATTAACAAATTTTTCATTAAGTTTATCCAGCTTAACTTTTCCATGTTGGAAGTTTTCTAGCTAATATTTCCTTCCACATCTTATCTCAAAGCCTGGCACATGTAAACAGCAAACCAGAACTATACTACACACTTTGTAACTTTCATTAGTAGAAATATAGCTGTCATGTTAAAAAAGGTGTACTGAGAAAATTATAGGATGTTTACAGGCAAAAAAATAAACCAGACATTTTAAGCAGAAAGTCTAGTGTGGAGGATTCCCCGTTTCTGCACTTGTCAAAGAAGTTCTAAATTATCCATCTTCCCCTGTCAGCGTGAAGCAAATGCACAGCGCCACACGTAGTAACAAGAATTTTGGAAATGACGCTTCCTTCAGCAGAGGTTCCATTTTTCCCACCAGCATGCACTTACAGAGAGAATCAAGGGCCAATTCCCTTCCCATTCAGTTTGTCTGTAAAACCCGTAAGATACGATTGTGTTCAGAAGGCCAAGATTTCCCCCGTAATACCAAAGTAGCTCAAAACTTATGGCTCAGAAGTTTCAATTAAATTACCAACACAAACATAATCTTTTAGCTTTCTCTTGCAAATGTAGTAATTGTTGTGAAAAGAGTACGCCTGCCCGTACCTTCTTGACTTTTCCACCACTGATTGTCAGCTTGTGTAACGCAGGGCTTCCCTAAACATCCCCAGATGTTAGATTCATCCAGGTTAGCCCTGCGATCTTGCAGGTTGCTAACAGCAGGGACCACTGTTATAACCCATATTTCTAGATATATTTCCAACCACCAGTAACCCGTGGATTTCTTCCTGAATCTAGCAAACTTCTGCATAAACTCATCACGGCCTTAAAGCTTGAGAGTAAGTTTGTATTCAAAGGCACATTTACCGTTTTGTTGATACACGGGTGTCTTCATTTGAGACTGCCGCTTCTCCTGTTAAAAAAACAAAAACAAAACAATAGAAGAACAAGCTGTCTCCTATCAATGCAAAAGGAGCATCATTCCAAGGAGCACTCACATCATAAGCCTTAATGGAGTAAAAGCATTATTTTTCCAGCTAAGAAACATTTTTTTTTTTTAACACAGGATATAAAACTAATTTACAGTAACTGGCTGTTAAGAAAAAGGACCCAAACTAGAAATCTTTATTTAACATTTCTTACCTCGTTCATTTCCAGTCGATCAGTATCTTGTTGGGGACTCGTCCCCTGATCAGAACTTCGTTCTCCTTCTGTATCTTCACTGAGCATATCTTCTGCTTTATCAATAATATCTTTCATTTGTTCAATAAATGTCTCTTTTTCACTCTGCAATATGAATTCATTCTCTACCTATAAGGCCACAACAAAATAAAGAGGAAAACAGTAATGTTTCAATTAATGCCTCGTTCCACAGCTACCAGAAAGCTCGGGCAACAAGCACAGGTGAGAAGAAGCCGGCTGAAGCAACGTGGTGCATTAAGAGACTGCGGGCAGGTGCATCACCAAGTCTTACCATGTAGGTAGCAATTTCCTCTGGCGCATCACCATCCAAATCAAACTTAAAAGTCACCATTTTGTGATTGTGTGTTTCAAGCTGGCACTCCACCATCTTATCCCCCGTGTTACACACCTGCAGGCAAAGATTAACAACAGTTATTTCTGGCAAAGCCAAAGGAAACCTAAAGTAACCCTCAAGGAGGTTGTACTTGCATTTAGTATGGTCAGTTTTGGTCTGCTGGACTTCTCCTGGCGTGAACGAGCACGTGTAGATTTCTTATGTTTCTTCGAAGACTTTCCTTCTTGTTTTCCACTTCCTATTGCTCCTTCAAAGCTGTCACTCATCTCTTTACCCGAAGCAACATCTGGACTCATGTAGCTTTGTAAGAGAAAGGAAGAAAAAAACCCCAAATAAAACCACCACCACACACGATGGACTCACGCATAGGTAAGATACACAATGACAGTGACTGCAAAAAAAAAAAAAAAAAAAAGTGCACCTCTGCACTCTTCTGGCCCAAACTGAACCAGCTACTGAAAGATGCTCAGTAAGTGAAGGGAACTACTCCAAGTCAGGCATGTACTCTGGCTACCACACCTACTAAGAAATGATCTATTAACATTCTGCCAGTACCACAGGGAAAGTCCCATGGCTTTTAATGTATCACTACATCCCTCTAATCCCTTCACTTCAGGGATCCGTACAGCCCCTCTCTGAACTGCACAAGCTCCTGTTTTCCTAAAGTCCAGTTTCCTCAACTCCTGCCTGTCTGCACTCACAGCAGAAGGTCTAAACAGGGTCAGTTTGTGTTTGTCGGGAGACAAGGGAAAAGAGAAGTCAGTACCGCATCTGGTAAGAGACTGCCTCTCCTCTCCTTGCAGTTCTCAAAGATCAGAAAGAAGATTTTATGCCACAATATCCCAGATGACCAGCTACCAACAGTACATTATTTTTAGCAGCCAAAACAGTAGCTGCTAACAACCTTATTGTAATATGACATGTACAGAAAACATCAACATGCAAGTAATTTCCAGGAAATTTTCAGAGGTTCATAAACACCATGTCAGGAAGGAACCTTGTAAGGCCGTCTGGCCTATTTATCATCCCAAGGTACGATCAGCTCTGTCTAAACCAGCCCTCACAGCGGTTTGTGTAAACTGATCTTACAAAGCTCCCGTGAGATTTCATAACCTTCCTGGGCAACTTATTCCCGTGTTCATTTAGCAACACGGGCATAAAAGAATTTAAGTCTAACCTAGGGACCCCTTTCTTAAATTTAAGGCTTTTTCTTCTTGTTCTGCACTAGTTGCACAGAACAGCTTATTTCTGCACCCTCTGCAGCTACCTCACACGTGTAACTCGTGGACACATTTCGCGCATAGGCTGTATTCGAGATCACATCTTTGCTGCAATTGCCAGCCATTTGATTCACGTGCCACTACCCTCTGCCCTGCAAAAGCACAACCCAGCTCCGGCACCGAGTTACCTATGCACCTGGAAAAGAGATCTCCCTCTACGACTACGAGACGGGTGCTGACACAGACTCTCCGTGCTGCTGCAGTCATGACCGTCAGCTTTTCAAACACAATTCTGGAAAAGGCAAATTCGAATTCAAAAGATGACTGAAGATTTGATGTGCCTTTCCAGAACAGACTAGACAGACGAAATGAACTCATTTTGTGTAACTTCTTTACAGCCAGAACTAACCTATAGTCACGAAAAATTAGATTTCACTTTCCATGCAGTATTTAAAAGCAGGAAATCCTTGGGAAAAAAGGTTCCATTTTAAGGTTGCAGGATTGCATTGACTTCTGTCAGACTAACTTTTTTGGGGGGTTAGAATGAAAACAGTAAGAGAGAGGTGTCCTCAAAGTTCATAAACTTAACTCATCTTGTCTATTCAGGAAAATAGAAAAGGGTCGCTAGAATCCTAACCCCAAAGCTTTATAAGCAATTAAGGACAAAGTCGGTGCTGGCTCCTGCAACAGGCAAGGCATTCAGCTGCTTATGAACACACGCTGTTCACATCTACCTTATCCATATCCAAACACTGAGAAATCTGGCATACTGCCGGGGCCAAAGCAGGAGTATGGGAGCAGCAGATGCCGGGGAGGGGAGTCCTGCCCCCGAAGCAGCAGCCACTGCCCCTACTCAGCCCAGTCCCGTGAACCTTCCTCTCCAGGGCTCTTCCTCACTGACTTGTCCAAACCTTGCTGCTTCCCCTTCTGCTTTTGAGTACAGAAACAGGCAGATGAGGGCTGGCAAAAACTGAAATTTGCTTTTGTTTCTGGGGAGTGCTGAGCTGGCTCTGGGGTTTATTTATCGTTACTTCCATCATTAGCACTACTAGGCTTGAGCGTGACCTCGTGTACTGCAAAACCACAGAACGGGCTTGGGCTGCGTGTTCTAACACGCAGTGTAACGGTACCTTGGAGTGGCTCAACACGCAACTCTCACCGATACACCGTTTCCCATAACATACCTGGGGAAAGATCATTATGGAAGGTGATACAGGCATGCCCAGTTTATTCCCAAAGAGGAAAGAAACTACATACCCAGTTATACTGGCATAGCATGGTTTTATACAGATTCAACAGCATCAAAACCAGGGACTGTACCACTTCAGTTATCTTAACAAAGAGAGAAGTTACACGCTGAAATGAAAGCTGTTGTACATACGTCAAGGCTAGGATGCAGCACCCAAACTAAAGAATTAAAAGAGCTGGAGGAGCCAAAATAGGCACACTGTGCACAGAACATTCGCAGATTTCTCCCTAGACGTGCACCCTTCCATCTTCTCCTGGTCAGCTCCTGCTACTCTTCTCTCAGCCAAGGCAAAGGCCAGGCATTTGGCCTAGCCTTGTAAAGAGAGAGAGGAAAAACAGCCTCCAGAAAGAAAACATTTCTTATGCCAAAGAGATTATAATGATACCTTTCACAGCTCTGTGAGAGAGTTTGAAGTTTGTCCTGTATTGCCTGCTCCTAAAATGTAAGAAAAAGTCATTTAAGTAAATGCATTGTATTGGCATATGAAAAACACCTTTAAGAAAGGTTTTGCTGTTGAGACACCAATAAATCCTAAACCCTTCTGTTTAACCAGTGCTTGGAATTTGGAAAAAAAATAAATGCCCCATTTTACCCTCCCAACATTACTTCTGTCCAAAGCATCAGTATCCGTGCACAACCACTTTTTAAGACAGAGCAACTAGCCTGCTCGTTCCCTTCTACTGTCTCTAAAGCAGAGGAGGTGGTGAAAGAAACAAAACAGTTCTCGCCACAATGGAACAACCTGACTGCAGGACAATTCCGCATCAGCACCTACCTAATTTTATTTTTGAATGGATATAAAGTATAAGCTAATTTGCTTCATTGCTTGGTATACTTCCCTGAAACACCTGAAGTATTTTCATTGTATTTGGCTTGTTGTGAAAATTTCTGGGGAACTTAGAAATAAAAGATGAAAATGCATCATTTAAAACCACCGCCCTCACACCATGTCCTCTTGCTCTCTACACAATAGACATTTTCCCTAAAAGCTTCCCCTCTTCACTGGTTGCAATGCTAGGACAGACACCGATCACGTGACTTCCGCATCGGGCAGCTCTGTTTGCACAGGATTTGTGATGACGGTGCTACTGGCCCTACTGTAACAAACTCACCAAACATGTTACACAGACACACAGCCCCCAAATATATTCATAAATATATATACTTTTATATATATTTATAGATATATTTACATCGATATGTCTATAAAATCCTTTTATAGACACACAGGTAGGAACAAGCCCCTTGGCTGTCATCACTACATCTTAATACCAAGGCGGCTGGTAGACTGGAGTTAAAAGCTTAGTGGTTAACCAGTCAACCCCACTCGCTGCTTGTAACGCCACACATATGCCATGCCAAGCTTGACTGCAGTTTCAGTAAAACTGCAAAATTAATGAACAGTGAGAACACAGACATAATGTATCTAAATTTTAGTAATGCACTTGATCAAGTGCCTTACAAAATCTCATTTGCCTGATCTATTCAGATTGGTTTGGATGCAAGTACTGCCACACATTTACACAAAAAAAGAGAGAAAAACATTATGGCAGAGTAGCAACAAAATGCAGTGTTCCGAATATATAATATGAAACTCCTCTCACGCCCAAGAAAACCTTAGCAATATATGTCATAAAATCAGCATGGGGAGCACGTTGATCAGTTTGACCACCCTAGGATATTGGACTGATTTCTTAAATTGAAAGAGAGAAGGGAGTTAACTTACAGATGGGAATATGAGAATGAAGTTAGCAAAACAGTGGTTGAACGTTCCTGGGCATACGATGAAGTGACAGAACAGACATGGGCCTCAGTGGGCATGGATTTCTTGGGTAATATAGGATAACCTGTATCCCCCATATCACACTGCACAACAACAACAAGATTTATCCATATTTCCAGAATCTCTAATGGAAGGGACCCTGCACTGAAGGCTGTAGCTTTGGCATCAGCATTGAACCTGACAGGAGCCGTGCAGACAGAAAAACGGCAGCTGGAGAAGAACTACCTTGAGTAAGGGATATGCCTGACCCAGCCACACTTTACTTGGGGATTCTGCAAGTGAAGCACTATAGACAGGTTCTATACCATTTCTGCTATAGATAACCTATAGGGTACAGAAATTCACCAGGAAATGCTCTACATCACAGCATGAGTATTTATTTGACCAGAATCAGGCTGCCACTAGAAGGACGGGCAAAAGGGGGAACTAGAATCTAGTTTTAGCATTAGCAGCATCCTTACTGAACACCTTCTGGAAGAGGAGCTAAGCCCTATACCTCTAATGAAATTCGTAGGCTGTACTACGTAGTCAAGGCATGCGACAAGTGCATGAAAGCACAGGTAAAAACAAAAGGGATTTAGTTGGAAAAGATGGAAGCTGTCACTTTGGGAAGAAAGGTAGCTCAGAACAGAGAGCCTCAAGAGGAACAATTCTGAAAGGAGATTTGCGGAGGGACATTTCCATTCAGAAGTGGAGAACAAATCAGACTTATTTACCAAAATCTGGTAGAAATGCCCAAACCTTTGTTATGCTTTGCTTATGGATATCTATTAAAGAGCTGAAGAGAGGGAAATGGTCTGTGACATTCTGTGAAGACTGAAGGTTAAACAATTATGGGAGTGGAAAGAAAAGTCAGAAGAGCAGACAGGAGGAGTTGACAGTTTTATAACGAAAAAATACCAAACCAAAAAACCTATCTTGCTTATATGACCACTGAGAATTGGGAATGCCTACGGATATCTGAAGAAACAAAAACCCCAGGGCTAGGCTAGAATTCAGGCAATACAGGAGGACACAATGCTAAATGAAATGGGAATAAGGCTCAAGCTGATGAGCATGAAGAGCTTTTACATAGTGAAGAATCAGATTATGAAGCAGTTTCTTAAGGCAAATGATGACTGGTTGCACAAGTGCTTGAGACATTTAAAACAAGACTGGACAAAACATGGATGAAACTCTACAGAACAGCTTCTTACTCCCCCCCTGGACTTAAAAGAAAGTGAATTCTATTTCTGTGTTTGTGCTCAGCTACAGACAAAGCGGTACTTAGTCCTGCTGCCTCATTCCTTCAAGGAGACATTTCACAAGGTATGACATGCAGTTTCCAGCTCCATTTGAAATAGCCAATTACTTGCTGACCCAGTGCTGCCCTCACCTCAGCCAAGTGGCTCTATATGGTGAGAGGGGATAATCTCCCTTGTGAAATAAGCCCATCATTTCACAGAGGAGTAAGTAAGAAGGTTAAGGTGAGGCTGGCGAGTTACTTCAGAGGAAACGGCTCTACCTCTTGGGATGTCTCTGCGGCTGCCTGGACAGCGGAGCAGGGAGCTGGGAGCTGCTGACCCAGCGGCTGGGAAAGATCAGGCTGAAGCTGCAGCAGACCCGAAGGCTGAAGAGGCAGACCGTGATCTATGGGGACAGGTGGGCTAGCTGTAGCAAGGCTGCCATGAATCTGTGAAATGCCTTCTGGAGTGACGCGGGGAGGCAACAGTTCAGGCTGCAACTGCAAAGGCGGTGACATGACTATTGAAGGTTGCACAGGCAGCACGGGCACCTGGGCTCCAGCTTCCAAAGCATACTGAGTGTGTCCAGTCATCTGCTGCAACACAACAGACAGCTATTAAAACAAATCTCTACTTCCAGGGCTTGTGACTTACATGACAAGGTAGTAAAGCCACTGGAGTTTGCGGAGAAAGGATTAGAATTCTGCAGCGAGACTTGTATTTGTGTGGCCTCTGCTTGGAAAGGCAACTACTTAAGCCTTTAAACTTGCTTTGAAACGACCAATAAAAATATAGGGATTCTTCCTATATAATTGTGACAATGTGTGTATTGCTCAGGCGGCATTTAATTTGTAGAAACAAAGCCATATTTTGCTAAGAAATTAAAATCTTAGATTAGGAATTCATTGTCCTGAATAGTTTTCTCTGCTTTCAACAACCCTATCACAATGTCCACGCAGAGAAAAATATACTCTACCCATAATCTAAATCAGGATTTTTAAAAAATCCAATATATATGTAGAACCAGCAGTTGGTATAGACCACACAATTAACTCTTTTTCTACTGAGTACAAACCAGTGTCTTACAGAATACACTGTTTCCCATTTAGTTTAAACATTTAAGACACAACTTAACTCTTGACATGCTAAGCACCAAGGCCCCAATCCTGCAAACGCTGCCTTGTGTTATGCGCACAGAGGAAGTTTCATTTATCTCAGTGGATTTCTTCAGTGCATTAAAATAACTCGCGTGCGTAAGCGCTTTGTGGGAACTGGACCGATGCGATTAGATGCCAGTCACCTTAGAGACTATGTTGTTATTCTGCATAACAGTTCTTTTGAGTTGTACATTTAAGAACAGAACATTCTCCTTTTACATACTTTATGTATTTTTCCAAGGGGACTGAGCTTGGGGGAAGAGGAAAAAGGGAAGAAAGGAAAACATGGAAGAAAAAATGTTTTGTAGTACTAGGTAAAACTCTGCCTAATTTTTACTTTTTTTAAAGTATCATCACCTAGAGATTTAGACTATTTGGAGAACTTATTAAAAAAAATATCAAGACTCAGATGAGAACTAGGCCACACAATTTCATTACTGCATGCTCTCTGCAGATTCTGGATATGAGTCGAAATTATTATTCCAGGTTTTACTGTGGATAAAAATAAAGACGCAATGTGCTTCGCAATACGTAACAGTTACACGACTGCCTAAGTGGAGGCTGTTAGAACAGCAACTGTGGTGTACACTGCAGAGGAGCAGCAATTTTTTTTTTTTTTTAAATCTTGTATTTCTAGAATGATTCACAAAATGGTTCAATATATAATTTACCTGGGCAAAACTAAACTCAGAGGTGCTAAACACCACCTGCCAAAACAGCGTTGCATTGGAAAGCCTTTATTTACAGAAATACCTCTCCATTAAAAGTACTTTAAAACACAGAACAATGTATTTTTTACTATTCCTCTGCACTTGTCCATTTTGTTTGTATAGCTATTTTTTAGCCTAAAAATATTGCTATGTAAGTCTTCCATACCTATTTGATAATGAGTGTGTCAGGACCATTTGGGAATATCAGTTCTCCAGTTTTGGGTTTGCCATGCTTGCCGTGCGTAACGAGCCTGACGCAATTCCCTCTAAAGCCATTGGAAACACTACAGCTAACGAGCTCAGCGGTAACTGTCTTGGGCTCCGCGTTGCCTACATTTTCACAAACCGTATTTCTGTACCAGATATACGGATGAAGAGAGAAATTAAAAACGATGAACTGCTTTGAAGATGCCATGATATGGCAGGTTGAAATGGGATGTTATGAATTTTAACCAATATGCTACGGCAAAGTGATGTAGTAGAAAACAGATTTTCAAGAATGCTATTATTGACCAATTTAGTGCTCTCCCCTGCTTGGGTCAGACTGCATTTCACGTTGTCATATCACAGATGTGGCAACAGAAGTGCTGACAGACTCTGTAAAATAAGTCCTGAACCAGTTCTCTTGTAAATAGCGCTACTAGTAGAAGCTCCATTTTATGCTTCATTTCGTTTAAAGGGGAAAGGGTCTGCAGCTAGAATTCGTTCTTGTCTGATAGACCTCTTCCACGCAGTTTTCTGGAGTCGTTATCAAACGGCCATTTCCCTTTACTGTTTTAAAGCAGTTCCACATCCAAACAACTCTATCACTCCTGCCAGCTCACTCCTATTTTGCCACGAGCGTACAACAGCCCACGCATCGCGCGCAGCCCGGAGTAAAGGCACGAGCAAGGCTGTGCGGCTGCTGGTTCTCCTGCCGCAGGAGAACGACAGCTCACGCTTCTTTCCTGTTTGAGAGGGGAGAAGGAAGAGGGAATTCAAAAAGGGCTCTTGTCTGCTCACCTTCCAAAGCCCCTTGGATTATTATTCCCTACACCCTCAATATTCACCTGTCCCGGGATGAAGACCTCACCTGCTCCACCTGACTTCATAGCTCTAGCAACCACCTCCAGGACTGAGGTCGAGAAGTTAACAAAACGTCTTAAGAGCAAGTTAAAAAAACCTCCCCACGGTGCGTTCGCAGCGGGGCGAGCCCCGGCAATGCCTGCGTTCAGTCACCACCCTACGGTCCGGTAGCGACCAGCCCCACGCCCAGTGGATTACCTGGTGACCAGCCCCAGGCGCAGTCAGAGTCTGTTCGGAAGGATGAATTATGCTCGGCTGGAGTGACTGAGGAGGTGGAGGTTGCTGCGGCTGGGATACTGCTTGCGTGCTCTGCGTGTGATGGGGAGAGGGCGCTTCGCTCCGAATGATCTGCTGGAAGGTGGTCTGGTACATCTGCTGCTGGGGGAGCTGGGGCACCCCGTGATGGGGTGGTAACGCCGGCACTCCCGGCGGAGCCACAGCAAGCAATGGGATCGTAGCGGCCGACATATTTGGCACTATCGTTTGGCAGGGCAAGACCAAAGAAGCCACGGTGGTATGAGGAAGATTGACTGCCTGCATGGGGAGGGCAGGGGAGTTTGGTGCCATAGGCAGAGTGGGGTTCATGGGGAGGCTGGGTAAAATCACGGCTGGAGCAAAATACTGAGAAGGAGCAGGTATGGGGGGCACATTTGCAGCAGGTATATCAGAGAGGTTTGGAGGAAGGCTGTCAAGTCCTGCCAGAGGAGTAATTGCAGGAATGACAGGAAACTGAGGAATCTGAAAAAAATATAATATCACATAAATTGCAAGTGCTTTCACTGATGGTACAAAGTAGTTTCATTTGCCATACAAGTATGTAAAAATCACCTGTGCCATGATGATAATTATGTCTGTTTGTTAATCACTTCCATTCATTTCCTGAGGTTTATAAACAGTAATAAAAACTGATCTATGCTTAAATCATTAGTAAAAGAGAAAAAAAAATATTTCATTTGGGGGGGACGCTTTTATACCTTAGAAGCTTAAAACTCTTTCTAACACTAGCCTGAAGCCTTCAAGCAACATACTGATTAAAAGTTGCTTTCATTTTAAGAGAAATGAAAAGGAGTCGAACCAGACAAAACGCAAAACTCTTACATGCAAAATTCAGTAAGACAATTTAAAAGCCCTGTCTCTAAACAGGCTGGCTGCAACCCAGGCAGCATGGAAGATCCCCATAAAAAGGTTTTTACAATCAAAACCTCCCAGTGACGTCGCAGACCGTAACTACTCTGTCATCACAGAAGCAGCTTGCTTCTTCCCTTTGGCGCAAGCTGCTTCCCATCCTGGTGGCTGTCCCTAGCAAACACGCTAATAGCGTGAACAAACCCTTCCAGGCCAAGGAAAGGGTCCGGCCCTGCTACTGAAAACAGAAACAGGGCTGAGAGCTAGGGAAGGGGGGTGGGTGGCGGGTGGGGAAAGTGGTGAAGTCAGGAACTCAGAAACAAAAGAAAAAAAATGGGCAATTTCTCATGCTCTTAAGCCTGGGATGGGGAAGAGAGTATGCCAGAGGGGAAGGTGCCAAAAAAAAAAAAAAAAAAAAAAAAAAAAAAAAAAAAGCAGAAATGCAGTTATTGCAATTTTGTAACTGCCATTAACTGGATTCTCTAGGCATGACACAGGATTACTCACAAAGGAGATTTTTGCTTCACCAAACAAAGAGAAATAGTAAAGAAATATACAGGAATTAGGAAAAAGCTATATTCTTATGGACTAATTAAATTGGCATGCATTCAAAATAGCCACACAAAACCTGCAAATCATGTTAATTATTAGCTGGAAAGCTTTACTCAAAGTGATGTATTCCTGCGCAGTTTTCAAAGATATTACCTGGGAAGGGGCCACCGGCGGAAGCTGTGGCACGGTTGAAATCTGAAGGGGCTTTAGCGGTGTGCTGCTAGCTGCCACCTGAGAGGTCTGGGGCTGATACTGGGGTAACAGATGGGTGGCAGGCTGGATTGGGCAAACTGGCTGGCTGGCAAGCACCTGCTGCAGAGAAGCTTGCTGGGATATGGGTTGCTGCTAGGAAAGAAAAGAAGAATAATAAAAGGTTATAGCCTGTATATGACAAAAGAACCAGTTCACTGGACACAGCCACCCGTTCCTCTCTCTAGTTCAAGCCGCACAGTCAGAACAGAACAGTTTACGAAGAGAAGGGAGCTCCTAAATTAAACACTGTACAAGAGCCTACATTTAAAACACATTTAAAGGCAAGATGCATTACCTGAAAAGACAAGTTCTAACTGTCTTGGAAAGGTTATTTGTAATGACTCAGACTCTTTAAATCCCAGCGATTGCTCTAGTTGGCCCTGTAAAATCCCCACCTACTAACTTCAAAGATCCCTACTATGCAGATTATACCCAGCTAATCTTGGCATTCAAAAGCCGACTACATAATGTAGCAGGCATTGAAATATACAACACTTATTATCTGAGACATGAATAAAACACAATAATTATAGTAGAAGCTGGATCCCTGTTATTTCTGAGGTGCTGTAGTAATAATGTGGCAGCCAAAAAAGCGGTTTTACCCTTCCAGGGAAAACAGTGCTCCACTGGCCTGCCAGATTTTATACAGCAGAACAGAAATAAAAAGCTGCATTAAAGCTGAAAATTATCAGTTACAAACTTCCACATTTTCCATGCTACCAGTATCTCCTTTTCAGTCCCTCTAATTAACGCTGAAAGTGCTTTAAAGAAATCCTGTGTTTCAGAAGCATGGCACCGAGGCACCAAGCTGGCTCTGGACTGACCAGCTTGGGACCGCAGGACTGATGGCTTCATCCGGGCTCCGCAGCACATAGCGCCTAACACCATGCCCGATGGCCAAAGGGCAACTTTAAAACGAACAGCCAAGCATTATAATCTTGCGCCTTCGCCACTTCCACCGTAAATCAGTACGGTAATATTTTGCTCTGCACTTTTTTAGTGGCAGGATTCTCCAACCAGTTTTTAGGTATTAATACAACAAAACTGTAGAAGATGTATCAAGGAAGCAAGATGTCATCCACCCTTAAATAGCTAAAATTCAACCATGACTGGTAAGTTTCCAATACAAGGCTCGGTGAACAAAAGAGTGTTTGGGCACTGGTATCGATGTCCGGGGCTGAACGCACCGAATGCCACAAGCAGTGCAAGACACGCTGGAGATGGCACTGAAAAACCCTGCACAGCACCAGCTCAGCTCCGGCAGCGTTTGTTAGTCCTGCATCCGTATTCGGCTTGCCACATTCAAGAAACAACCAATGACGTGGCTATGTGTTGCAGTTTCTGTCATTCCAGGTTTTGGGAAAGCAGGGGCAATTACCCAATTAAAATCCCAAACTCGAGGGAACGGCGGCACCGACCGACGCAAAGAAGCGGCTCAGCAGGAGCCGGCCCGACACCGGTGACCAGACAGAGCACAGGGGCTGTGGGGGGGGCCCACCTGAGGCAGGGGGGGACCCCACACCTCCCACACCGCGACCTCTGCAACACGGCAAACTCTCAGCCGGCCCGGCCCCACCTCAGGAGCAGAACAGTCGCGCGCACAGGCTGCTGGGCTGGAGCTAAGAAACCTTGCCAGCGCCCAAAGCCAGCTCGGGTACCTCGGCATCCCTGGCGGGGTTAATCTGCAGCTCAGGCTGCCCACAGGCAACCGAGGACCAGGACCGAGCATGCTGACAGAGGCTGTTCAACCCACCTTTGACTGGAGAGGACACCACGTGAAAAGCAGAAAAATTGCGCTCGTGGAACTAAGCAGCTTCCTAAAGCCTCCATTTCAAATTCAACTTGTGTTTTACAAAATGCTTGTGATTTGGGTGAGGCATAGGGAGGGGAAAGTATCCAAACAAATTATTCTAATTTTGCCTCATCATAACCTTAACATTATAAATGCACAGATATCCAAATTGGGGGGAAAAAAAAATAATAAAAAAATGAGGAGATGCAACATTGATCCCATGTGCCTGACCCATCAGTGTATACTCACACAAGATCAATGCATTTCATTCTGTTAGGCAGATGAATTTTCTCACCCTGATTTCCCACTCTTTTGTTGACCTGCCCTACCGTTCATTTACAAAAGACTGCAGATCTCCGCTGCTCGTGGCCTCCTGCCCGAAGCCTCTGGGAACGCCAGACGTACTTCTGTCTCTGAGGCACATGGGTGCTCTGGGAAGTTCTGCACAGAAACTTTATCATTTTACTTATTTCTGTAATAAGAATACTGTAAAAAGTCAGTCTTTTATTGGGCCTCCTGGCAAGATTAGAAAACAAAGACAAGCTAGTTACTAAATCCTTTTACTATCAGGGATAGAATTATTTCAAGGGACAGCAATGCTGTGAGGAAAGGGCATGGGAAAGAAACTGAGCGAGTTGGGCAAATATCCTATTCCAGACCAGCATTTACTCATGGGGTAAAATAAATGACAGACTTTGAACTGTCAGCATAAAGCTCCAGAGGCCACTAGAGAGATCTATGCAACTGGTGAGGTCCTAAATTTGCAGAAGTGTAAAAGATTTGGCTGAGAGAACCAGGAGAATATCCCTGCCCATTAGAAGAAAACCCTGATATATGACAAAACCTCACATAAGTGTTTGTTTTTTCAACGAGACCAAATTACATAGCTCCCATACTGAAGCTTTCAGAAGAATAGGGCACGTTAAAAAAAAAAAAAGGCAACGTGCGAGACAAATGTTGATAACAAAAAAAGTTTGGAGGGGTACGACACATGCCAATCACAAAGTACACAGACGCTCCCCAGCCCCGTCAACAGTTTTATCCGAAGGAAGCCAAGGTTTCAGCAGAATCACAAAAAGGAGCCACGAATGATCATGTCGTACAGGTCTGTGGCTGCATTCCTCAGGCTGACTCCACCTCTGCACAAGGAGGCGATGGCAAGCCTCCGCAGCCACCCCTCCACTCCTCGAGGGAGCTGTTTTGTTATTCACAAAATTCCTTTAAGGAACCCAGGTTTGGGGGGAATTTGGTAATTCAAAATGCACAAAGAATTACTATTTGGAGACAATTCAGAGAGAGACAGACTCTTCCCTTGGAAGATAAAGCTACTGGCTGGGTGCCTATACTGAACTATATTTAACACACGTGCACAACTCAAAGAGCAGCATCGCTGAGGATTCAAAGCCAACTGACACCAGGCAACAGAGTCTCTTTCTAACCTTTTAGAAAGGAGGTGCCAAATCATAACGCAAAATTAATTAAAAACTATTTGATATTTAAGAACCAACACAGTACATTGAAATCACTGCAAGGCTTCAAGCCGATGCTGTTAAGCCACAACGGACGAGAAGTCTTAAACTGCATCAAGACGTTCCAAGGTACCACCCAACGATTGTCCTCAAGCCCGTTACTCTTCCATCCCTTACACGCAACACCCTTCGCTCCATCCTTAAGTCTCTCAAGCGGCACTTTAATAGTTTCAAACACTTCAAACTTGCTACAGGTATGGGCTGGAACAGAGCATGGGTAAGGAACGGAAGGAGAAAAGCGCTTTTCGGCAGCAGCCCAGCTCTCACCTGTTGGCTGGCCAGCACCGGCTGCGGCTGCCCCAGCTGCAGGGAGGCGACGGTGGTGGGCTGGACAGGGAACGGCATCGCTGGCTCCTGGTAGTGCTGGGGCCGCTGGGAGACCACCGCAGGCGCAGCCTGAACGGCGGAGAGGCCAGGCTGCAGGAGGGAGAGCACTGCTTTAGAGAATAGTAACCCTCATGTCAAGAGCCTCTACAACTGTTCATCAAGAAAGCAGCTGCAAGTAAATAGTCTACTTGGTACTTGGTTCAAAACGGGGACGGGGCGGGGGGTGAATATCAAAAATTATCTGCAAGGAATGGAAAGTTATTTAATCTAAAAATGTGGAAAAAAGTTAGCAAATTCCAAATAAGACAACCAAACTGCATTGCATTTCTTTCTGGAAGCAAGCGTGCAGACCAGTAAAACTACTGAAAGCACATACACAGTGACTGAGAATATACCAACAGCAACAACAAGCTGTTAATTGGGTGAAACAGAAATCGATCTTTACAAAGATTTTTGTAATTTTATAAAGAATTTTTATCTTCCAAAAAAGCAGGTAATTTACTTGAAACAGATGCCAAGAAAACAAATAGAGAAATGAGAAAGAAATGAAAACCAGAGTGGAAGCGAAAACAAAAAAAAATTAAAAGAAATTCAGATAAAGCTTGTAACAGCAGCAGTTCTCTAAAACTTCAGCTCAAAGTAGATAAATTAAAAATAAACAGTATGTCAGACTGAGGCTTATAAAAGCCTAAAAAAACCCCCAACCTCATACAGTTCCAGTTATGTGCTTATTATCTTGGTAAATAATCTCCCAGATAAATACAGTGATTATTTTTTTTTTTTCTTGGAAAAGGGAAAGTTTTGAGTCAGATTTTTGTTTCCCGTGTTTGTTGAGATTTTCAAACCTCGGCACTTTTTACCTAAGTTATCGCAGGAAGAAAAAAATATGGAAATCCCATCAAAAAATAAAAACCTATGAGAAATATTTTCCTCTTGAATAAAGGTTATCTTTTCAAACCCTCAATCACAAAAAAAAGTAATGCATTTAGGTTAGAGTTACTGAAACCTATCAATGGAAAGAATGAGTCTGCTCTAAAAGAGTATGCTGTGCAGCTCAATTTAATAAAAAAAAATTCTGCTCAAGGTGTGCCTTTTGACTGTTGTATTTCGAGTTGTTAAGTTAGTGCTTCAGGTGAACAAGAAACGAGGAAGGGTGTATCATCCCAGGAGACGTACGCACACAGGAGACGTGGTTTCCACAGTGGAGGGAGCTGGCTACAGATGCCAAGGATGAATTTTTTTTCCTTCAGGTCAACGGAGTCATGTTTCAATGCATTCACAAAATACAGTTCAGAGTTTCTTGCAGGCATTTTGGAAAATATAAGGTAAAACCAGGGAAACTGATGCACTTCCCAAGTATGTAGGGTAAATCTGGATCAGGCAGGAAAAAAATATTAGTCCTGGATTTTATTTTTTCTTCTCTTAAGTCAAACAGGACAAAACAAAAGAAAATTAACCTACCACACCATTACTGTCATTTTTACTAGGCAGGTTGCTTCTGCTGCTCGGAGTAGCTGCAGTGACCAGCTTGCTCTCTGCCAGCCGTTTTTTGCCAGCGCAACCTTTACAACAGGGCTGGGACTGTCCAGGCATGTTGGCTTCTCTGCCATCAGAGGATTCAGAAGGCAGAATGTTTTCTCCAGCTCTTGTAGATCTCATGGGAGAAGCACTGGTCTTTTGACTAATTACGTATTGTAAAGATTCACGTAACAGAGGCAGGTCTAAACTTCTGCCACATGGCCTACTCGTTTGGGGAACAGGTTGAGACACTACATTTTGTGGGAGCTGGCTACGCGGAGAGTGAGCACTTCCAACAGGCATCAGGACTTCTGACACGTTTTGATCTTGGCCAGACTGAAACAAACAGGCTAGGCACGTCCGACGAGACTGCGGAGGAAACATTAGCTCTGCAAGGTTTGCAGAGGTCCCCAGTGCCACCAGAAGCGATGAGCCTGCTGCCTCTTCTCTAGTCTGCAGACAGGCACTTTACTCTCCCGGTTCTTGGGGAAGGGATGTTGTGTTTGGAGTCAAAGCCACGACAGGGCTGGAACTGGAACATGGTGCTTGCCACAGCTTCTGAAGAACGTAACCTCTCCCTGGAAGCACCTGAAGATTTATGTTTGCTCGCACTTGTGTGTTCTTGCGCCAGTAGTTCCATTAATTGCTTTTGGTCAAGGCCATAACAGCACAAGGACGGGAGCAAGTGTGAACGTCTGACTGGGCTACCAGTGCCTGATTTGGAGCCTCAGTAATGGACATACATCGTCGACTCTGTGCAAGATTAAATCCAAACCCAGAGCCAGAAAGGCAGTAAGTGGACGTGTGACCTTTGTGACAACTGGAAGAAACATCAGACCCAAGAGACTCTTGATCAAATGAAGGAACAATCATGTGCGGCTGTACTGACAGTGAAAAAACAGAAGAGTTCTCAGCTACGTGCACGAGTTTAAAACTAATCATTGCAAAGCTACTAATGTAGTTCAGCAACAATGGACCGCTACGAAGCTTTTTTACTGAAAGTATGTCAGCTGCCAGTGAAGCATTTCTTCAGAATGGCAAATACAGCCAGCCATACACCATCTCCTAAGCGCACATTTCAGATCAACTAAGAAATGTATTACTAAGCAAGTCACCATCGATAGAGGCAAGTGAAAAATATGTAAAGCAAGCCCTGGAATACGTACCTGCTGAAAACAAGAGTATAAATGAGCCATTAAGTATGATCTAGGACACAAAATGATTTCGAAAAGCTTTAGACTTACTCCTGAGGGCGGCTGGTAGTGCCCCAGCTGCTGAAGGCTATGGGGCACAGCCTGGCTCTCACTCAGAGGTGGGCTGTACACCCGTTGGATAGCAGGAGGTACTGGGTCGGGCAGAGACGAGTAGATGACACTTTGCTGGCTGCTTTGGGAGTCTGAATAAACAGTGGATCCCTGGCCACTGTCAAATGTGCTGTCGGCTGAAAGAACAATTATTTTTTTTTATTAAAAGCTCAACAACTCCAAACGTTCAAGTAATGATTTCAGAGCAAGGTCAACACTGGTTTATGTAATTAGCATTTTTACTACCCTAGCCCTTTCCATTATATAAATAAATTATACAACACAAATGTTATTTTCCACAAAAGGCATGTACTGCTTCTCTTAAGCCAAAAACCATCCCCATGGATTTCTCTGCACGATGATATTTTAGGCACATTGATATTTCCTTTAAAGGGCATAAGGTTGACATTAAGAATTGCAGACGTTTATAGGTTTTGTAGAATGAAAGGAAAGGAAACCCCAATTGTAACGTTCATAGCAGATCATGGGGTTTTTTAGAGTTAGATCGCCCAGGGATGCACTGACTTTAAGACTTTTTTTTTATTAGTAGCACTGAACATTACAAAATTCTTTATATTGTATGCTTTATTAGTTCAGCAAATCATACCCTGCTTGAGCATATAGCAATACCTCAAGATGAAGAACACGTAACAAAATAATTTGCAGGTTTGCAGTGATTTAGGAGTACCATTCAGAGCTCTGTTGGAATTTCTCATGCAGAGTGTTTCCCCAGCTAACCTGCAGAACTGCACAGCTACAGGTACTGGGCAAGCATCGTATCTTTTGTCCAGCGGAAATAAAACTGTACCATTGAGTATTACTGATTTAAAAAAATTTCTTTTCACAACTTTTTAAGCCTGTAAAGTACAGGTACCCAGTTCTTCTTGAGCATAAGCTACTGTTTTCTTCAGTCAAGAAATGAAATGAGACAATCAAGACTGTAGCTGTGAGAATCCAAAAGACAAATAGCTTGTAACAGAGATTTCAAATTCAAAACTGAAAGAAAACTATAACACAGTTACAAAAAAATGGCTTAAATTACATCTAAGTTTAAAGGCTATTTCTTTTTCCCACACTTACCATCTTCTCTTTTTTCCATATTCCAAATAAGGTTTTACTTATTTGGCTTTTAAATAACAAATTCTTTTTTAATAGCACCAGAGATGACATTTCTCCTCCGTACTCGCAAACTATTCTCCCAACTGTTTTTTTGCAAAATTAAACTTCCCTCTATATTCGTTCAGCTCATTTCTAAAAAGAATCAACACAGCCCTGCTCTAAGGCGGCAGAGATTTCTGCCGCATACACACTTCCATTTTATTACAAATGATTATTTAAGACCTCAAAGGAAAAAAAAAAGTATGACGGTAGAGTGCTAAAGTAAAAGCTGTGAGTCAGTCTCAGATTTTTATAGCACAACATGATTACAGACGTTAAGTTATTAATTTACATTTTTACATTTGACCTCAGATTATTACATGAATTGGCAGAACAGCAATTTATAAAGGTCTTAGGCCCAACATCACTAAGAAAATGTTCGAAGACATCTGACAGTGAATTGTCAAATAATACCAAGTATTGGTTAAAAGTTGAGGAGGAGTAGGAAACAAACTGGGGGGTTTATATATTAGAATAAAATTCTGCCAACTCATGTCCAAGAGAGCCACGGGAAGCACAAGTAACTTCCTTGAACCACTGGAAACAGAAAGAGTCATAATTATGGTGTTTCTCAAAGTAATTAGATAGCATGAAGTCAGTATATGATAAAAAAAAAAAAAAGAAATGAGATCAATTTAGGTTTATAAAAAAAGCTTTGTAAATACTGCAATATTTTGAGTGTTATGAAAATATGGCCATTCCTCATCTCTTGTAAAGGTTTGTTTTCTTGTAGAGGCATGCTTGGTTATTTTAGTATTCAAAGCAGACCTCTGTATAGCAATTTATACAATACCTGAATTAAAGCAGCAGCTGTCTCTTTGCTAAAGATGATGCATCTTTAATTTAAATATGCTTACATAAAAGTCCAGAGCAGTGAAACAGAAACATGATGATAGTTTAGTAGCAAAATATGTATACCAGATTTTATCAGAAAAACTGGCTAGGAAAAAAAAAAAAAAAAACAAGCCCCCTCATAAAATTCCAAATCTTCCTGGCAACATTTCCTTCAAGATGTCTAAAGGTATAGATAGATTAAGATTTCAAGACCAGAGCTTGACTCGGTAAGAAAGGTTGATTTTAGCAGAGACAGACAGGGATATGTTACTTTAAGGAAATAAAAACACTACTTCCTCACGCCTTGCTGTTTGCTGGAGATAAGTCCAATGCTAAAAAATAAAACGAAGAAACAACAAGCTCTGCAAGCAAAGCCAGGTAGTTTCTTATTCAGAGACAGACTAAAAATCAGTGCCTGGAATTAAAACAGGAGATGTAAATCCACCCATCTTGAAACAGCCCAGTGATCACTCTTGAATCAGCCCCCAGCTGAATGCAAAGAGCTGGCAGGTCATCGGCTTGTAGCTCATGGGGCCTAGACGAACCAGAGCAACCGCCTACTCCGACCTGCCATAAGGAAGATCAAACAACCCCCTTGCTTCAGGGCCATGAGCTCAGGACGAAATAGAGAGCCTGGAGGAACAGAGAGAGCACCTCATCATGACCTAAGGACCCCAATAACAATTGCAGGGTCAACCCACAAGGCCTGGTGCTCCCAACACGTGTGACCGAACCACACTTCCCACAACACAGGGAAATCTTGAATTACATCATGTAACATTCAGAGACGGAATTTTTTTTTTCTTTTCCCTGTTGTAGACCTTTGCACAGCTTCACTAAAAACTTCACGCAAGCCACCAAGAGTTAACTCGCAAAACAGAAGGAACTGCAGCGCTTTGGTTTCAGCAAGGTCTGCTTTTGAATAAACATCTCCACATTGCCAACATCATTCGAAAAAGCCACTGGTTGCTCTGACCACTTTGGTGCCAATTCAACTTCCGCAGGCTCTGAAATGGCGTTTCACACAAACTTACTGTTGATCCCACCACCTGGCACAGAAAACGTATTTTCTGAGTCTAGCAGCAGGTCTCCTTGCTTTTCCATTCACAAATACATTACGTTTTCTGCATTAATTGCTACTGAAGAAGGAGCTAGCTCTATATAATATAGCTTTTCTTGAAAATTTCTCTCTTTCAAAATTGTTACACATCTATCCCAGAGGCTTGTGTTCTCTCAGCTACTGTGCAAAAACATGCACAGCAGCTCATCTCACCACTAAACTCAGATTATCGTAGATTTTTACCCTCAGACATCCATCACCGTGCACTCACAAAACCAACACAAGACTTACATGCAACAGACGTGACGCTGGTGGGCAGGTTTTGCTGGAAGGGATGCTGGTCCGCTTCAGGCTCCTCCGACTCCGACAGGACATGGTGACCAGTGTGAGAAAGGTAGGTGACCTGGACCTGCTGCGCATGCGGCGTCTTCAACTTCTCCAGACATTCAGAGTCCCGACGTTCCTCTGACTGCATCCTAGGCCAAATTCTCTCTCTTCTCCATAGTATTAATGCTACTCTGTCACGTATCGACTTCGCAACTATCTTGAGATCATTTTCATGAAAAAATCCAGAGTCAATCTACAGAGGAGGCACAGACTTAGCAAGATTACGTGCACGTGGAGGTGCACGCACACATGTGCACACGTGTATTACTCGAATCTCTTCCTAACAGAGAAAACATCAGTTTGAAATAAAATGAATTACGTACTTATTCCTCACAACAGCTTGATGGGGTTTCTTTTGAACAAAAATTCTATCCCTAATGCATTTTAAAGCAACAATATGTAATTCCTAAGACCTGAATATATACTGGGTCAATTTATTCACCAGTTAACATCCACTGAGAAGACGAGAACAAGTTTAACTGCAGATAGGTTCCCGGTTTTGTTTGGAAAGACTAACAGAGTAGTCAAAAGAGGAGAAAAACCATCTTTGAAAAATGCTCTTTGAACAACGCAACTGGAGTAAACCATACTACCCCTAAATCAGAATTTATTGCCTTAACCTTTCCACTATACACAGTGTCCCAAATTGCTGTGCTTGATACCACGGCAAGTCATGAAAAAAAGATGTTAACAGAATTTTGTCTCAAATGAACTTCTCTTAAATGGTAAAGTCAGTAAGTATTGATTGACTTTTTATAACAAAAAAGCCTATCATTGAGTCAAATGCAGACTGTTCACACTTAACTGAAAAGGTGACCAGGCTTTCTCAGAATTGAACTGCTCAATAGATAAAATGGAAATTCATCTTTGTCCTATTTGTTTGCATAATCTCCTACAGCACAGGGTATGAATTTTAGTTTAAAAACAACCTACCAGAGATTTGTCTGCTCTCCCTACATTCTTAACATGCTGATTCTCAGATCTGGAAGCACTTACATACACGGAGGAAATCTAGAGGTCTTCCTTCTTTGCTCTTGCCCAAACAGGAGATAGTTTTACAGCTTACATTTTTGCTGTTTAAAATTAATAGGTGCAAAGCAGCTTAAAATACAGCTGCAGATGGATATGGGTATTTTCCACTGCCTATGCCTTCAGACCTTACTGACATTCCTGAACCAATGATCCAGCAAATGCTAACAACAGAATGGAGTTACTTGAGAGAGAACCACACCGGTCCAGAGAACCTTGTATATTACTAACAAACGTGCCCAGTAGATTCTTCATGACAAAGCTTAACAGCAAGGCGCTGAAAACCTGCCACATAAACAATATTTTTAAACAATTCTTATTCCTACATCTCTATATAGAGGATAGTTAAAGTTTAATGAAGACACGCTATTTTACAGTACCCGCTGGTTATGACAGGTAACTTCAGGTTGCAAATCCAGCAGAACATTTCAAGTTCCTTTTGCCCACTTTGTTTGGACAGGCTGGAACACCTGACTACTGCAAACCCATCAATTATGATAAATAATTCCCTGTACTCAAAAGGTCTCCTGCATTCTTCTCTTCCACATCACACAGAATCACATAGAATCATAGAATTGCCTAGATTGGAAAAGACCTGTAAGATCATCTAGTCCAATCATTAACCTGACACTGACCACTCCCCCACTAAACCATGTCCCTAAGCACTACGTCTACACAACTTTTAAAAATACCCAGGGATGGGGACTCCACCACTGCCCTGGGCAACCCATCCCAATGCCTAATGACCCTTTCAGTAAAGAAATTCTTCCCAATATCCAATCGAAACCTCCCCTGGAGCCACTTGAGGCCGTTTCCTCTTGTCCTATTGCTTGTTACTTGGGAGAAGAGACCGACCCCCACCTCCCTACAACCTCCTTTCAGGTAGCTGTAGAGAGCGGTAAGGTCTCCCCTCTGCCTCCTTTCCTCCAGGCTAAACAATCCCAGTTCCCTCAGCCGCTCCTCAAAAGACTTGGGCTCCAGACCCCTCACCAGCCTCGTTGCCCTTCTCTGGACACGCTCCAGCCCCTCAAGGTCCTCCTTGTGGCGAGGGGCCCGAAACTGAACACAGCACTCAAGATGCGGCCGCACCAGTGCCGAGTACAGGGGTAAAATCACTTCCCTGGTCCTACTGGCTACACTAGTCCTGATACAGGCCAGGATGCCACTGGCCCTCCTTGGCCACCTGGGCACACTGCTGGCTCATGTGCAGCCGCCTGTCCATCAACACCCCCAGGTCCCGCTCTGCGGAGCAGCTTTCCAGCCACTCCTCCCCAAGCCTGTAGCGTTGCCCGGGATTTTTGTGGCCAAAGTGCAGAAGCCCGCCTCTGGCCTTATTGAAACTCCTACAGCCTGTCTTGGCCCATCGACCTAGTCTGTCCAGATCCCTCTGCAGAGCCTCCCCACCCTCAAGCAGATCGACGCTTCCACCCAGCTCGGTGTCGTCTGCACCCTTACTGCGGGTGCACTCCATCCCCTCATCCAGATCATCGATAAAGATGTTAAACAGGACTGGCCCCAGTACTGAGCCCGGGGGAACACCACTCGTGACCGGCCACCAACCGGAATTAACTCCATAAAGCAACACAAATTGATGAAAGCACACGGCTTTGGTGTTCCACAATTCATAAGGGTTAGTAAAAGACATTTAGGAATAAATGTCCCCCTTTGCCCAAGCCCCCAAGAGCCTCAAGTTTGAAAGCATTTCGTATGCAGTCACTTAAGTGACTGCATATGCAATAGTAAAAAACACAGGGTTTAAAATTATTTGGGAAAGGGCATAGTATCACAGTAGTTTGGGAGTGATTTGTTTAAATATACTTTTTACAAGAATTATTTCTTCTTCAAAACAAAGTATCACAACTATGGGCCAAGTAACCTACAGAAGTTCAAAATTCCAAATACGTCCATAAATATTTAAAAGCAAAATATAACAGCAAGTAACTGTACCAGAGCAACTTTTAAATGAAATTAGTTCTGTAACAATACATTGCTCGAAAAATATTGGACCTATTGCAAACTAACGACAAGAAGACAGAGGAGCCTGAATTTCTGCCACTAAATTTGGAGTACATGGTGATGAGTCCAAGCACTGTAAGGCAACATTACCAAAATGAGTGTCTCCTAAGCAGAACAGGAGTGGTGATGACAGCATCATTAAATGGGATCCCTTGGGATTTAGATTATAATAGGAACATTTCAGCAAGCACATGAAAATTCAGACCCTTGACTCAGTGCTTACGGATTCTATGTCTCCATAACATTAGAAAACCTAAACAACTGCCGTGAAGACATCATTAAAATAGGAGTTCCAAGGACTATATAGTGAAACTGAAACACAAAATAGTTTTTCTAGCAAAACCCCATAAGTTACAAAGATACAGAAATTCACCAAGTTAAACTTATCTGTTAAAAAAATCTAAAGCTTACTCCTAATTCTGTGCAGTGCGCTTGAATCTAGTTTCCTATGTATGTCTGGTGATAAGAGTGGCTGACAACAGACTTTCCTCATCTACATTCCTCCTAAGTAACATCGACAGAAAAGATGGAAAGAAGTGTTTTGAAGAATTCAGTGCAGAATATTTTGTGATCGAACTTTTGACCTCTCCTAATTTATTTCAAGCTGCTGTCTGAAACTAAACAGATTCCAAACAAATTTAAAGACATTCAACACCTAACAGAAATTGGCAAAAGAGTTTTCAAAATATAAAAGTGGAAGAGACCGCTATGGTCCCTAAGCTATTTGAAATGCCATTTCATGCATCTGTTTTCATACTTGGTAAACAATAGTTTTCAGTTATTAGTTCTTCCCCGTTTACCCCTTTCTTGCAGCATTCATTCTAAAATCAATGCAAACTGCTTAAACTAGACACCTGGAATGGTTTAAGCGGAAGTTACTTTACCAGACTCGTTCCCGCTGTCCTTTGAGATTTATGCACTACTTTATACATATACATCTTTGTCAGGAGAAGTTTATTTTACCATTTCTTGTGCAACATCATCAGGAGTTTCCTTCTCCAGATCAAAAGTAAACTCAATGGCTCCATTATCTTTGGGTTTTCCTTTCAGTTTCTTAGGATCTTCTACCCAGAGTCTTAAGGCAATAGAGGATTTCCTACCATGGTCTTCTTCTGCAAGTTCCACTCTTACCCCAGTATCTTCAGCAAAAAAGGCATGGCTTAATAAATCTTTAATTTCGTATCTGCAATGGATATAAAGAATATTCAAATACTGCAAGTCTTAAGCAATTTCAAAGAGTTTTGTGACAAGAAACGGCTGTTAAAGGCAAAAACATTTACAGTATGTTTGGTGTTCATCCATAACAAATTTGTGTTCTTAGCAAAAAGACACAGTATTTCCAGTGTTACCGAGGACTGCTGAAAAAATGACATTTCCTGTTTCACAAAGCTTCAGCAATATTCCTACACCATAAGCACGTACAGAAATGCAGATTACAGCTTTGCTCAACTGTTCTTCAGTATCTGTGCTGAAAGAGCACTAAAAAAAGAGGTTCCCTCTAGGCAGGCAGTTGAAGTCCCTAAAAACTCTATTGGTGAAAGTTATGAAATACTGAACAGCAGACATGCTCAGCTAGGAGAGGCCGGTGTAAGAAGATTAGGTTTTAAAACCAAAGCTGGAAACAAGGCACAATTTGTCTCCATACCCAGAGGCTACTGAGTAATGGAATCTGCTACAACAGCTTGCTGTGAAGCTACCATGTCGCATTCGTGGTTGACCTCCACCACACTCGATGCTCCACGCAGAACCTCCCGAGTCAGATTTTACAGACAGCTCTGCCAGAATGTGCTAGAATATGCTAGCTCACATATCCACAACCATGCTTTCTGACCTTATTCTTTGAAGCTGAGAGACACAACAACGGCATTTATTCAGTTATCCTGACATGACATGGCAGGAAAGCAGGCAATCATTTATATTTGTATTTCCGTTCTGCATTTTCTCCCGCACGGGGGAGACCCAGAGGCCAGAACAAAAATCCAGACAGCTGTGAAACCCCTGCATACACGTTATTTAATACAAAGTTTGATTACTTGAAACAAACCTTTCTTCTTTATTTTTGCAAATGCACTCCCCAATTATCTCCTTAATTTCAGGATCAGTAACTTTCTCAAAGCTTGCTGGCTTTATACCCTACAAGGACAGAGAAAAACAATTTAGTTTGAATTACATTGTATCTCTTCATTAAGGACATTTTTTCTTAGATTTTACAGTCCATTCAACCTTTGGAGTAACTAATACTTTAAAGTTGTTAGTCTTAATGCAAAACTGAATTGAAGATTTAGAGCTACCGTATTTCTAAGTACCGTTGCACTTCAAGATCAAGATAAGCACAGTAGTTCATACATGGACTCAGCCGTGCACAGGGCAAATCTCCCTTTTTCTTTACTAACCTTTGCAAACATTACCTTTCTATCCTGTGGACTCTGAAGTCAGTATTAAAGAAGCAGCCAATTTTAAATTTTCAAAATAACTCTTTTCTGAAATCATTCCTTTTATGTTTTTTGCCTTAACTCTCAAAACACTAAATGAATAAAGACAAATTATCATGTTTTTCTTCAGAGAACCAGCTTCAAAAATGAGTCAAAAATACCTTGGAATATTCCATATTCCTGTTTCCCACAAATCTTTTCCTTTTCTGTGTCCCCAACACTCTCCAACACCCCGCCCCCCCCCCAAACCAACCCTCCCCAACCAACCCCAAAACCAAGCAGGGGAGCAGGAGAATATGCCCAACAGCTCTGTGTTGCTCTTGCACTTCCCCAGCACGCTGTTAGAATCTGATCAGGAATGAGTGGCAGAGCAGGTGTAACTTAGACAGCAAGTTAAATCTCTGTCAAATGTTAACATTTTTGCTGGGAATAGTGTTCAGTTCCAGATTTGGAACAGCTAACCTATGAGCACGGCCTTGCAAGGAGAAACTGTTGATTGCAGAAGAAAAGAGAGAAGCAGAATCCGCGTCTCCACACAGGGAGCTCTGGCTTGAGGCAGGTGCAACAGGAACAGTCTGCATTTCTTTCGGGTTAGGTGGGCTGGGGCAGCCATAGGTCCTCCTTCCCTACTTCCTAGTATTTCAGGGAGAAGATCTTAACTCAGCAGGATCCTCCTCAGGGTATATAGCCTCTTAATTAAAATACCATATACCTTACCAACATAAAGAGAGGCTGTAGGAGAAGCGGTATGCAAGTTCTCAGGCTAAATAACAGTTTATATATTACGTCATCTTTCTGTACATGTAATAAAAATAAAGTAAAAAAAAAATTAAATAAATTACTGGGAACACCTGGGCAGTTAACACACACGAGCAGCTGTGCATTTTCAAAGCCCCGGCTGACCATTTCTTCTGATGCCAGGCTGCAGACAGAGAGGAAGGGATGTTCCATTAGGAACGGACGTCGTTCCCAGCAAGGCCACCCTACTGCTCTCCTTGTCGAATGACGGAGGAGCAACTAACAGATACTCAACATCTGTAACTCTGGTAACTCATTCCATTCAGTTCAACAGAAGATTCCCACTGAATACTTTTCACGTATATATTCAGCTACAGATTACAAGAGTGGAAATGCAAGAAGTTATCCTTTTTATTTGTTATGTTCACCTAAAATCACAAAAAAATTGATTCCATTTTAAAAACGTAACATCTCTACCTACTAAAACAAAATGGATATGGATGAAAATTTGACACAATTAATTTGGGAACAGATTCTGCAGTTCAACCCTATTACTTAAGGTCCCAAGTTTTTCCAATGAAGTTTCCAATACGCAGAATAAAGAGGAAACATGATTTCCTTTATCTAAAAAAGCCCAGAATCTGATTAAGCACATAACTGAATAGGATTTGAACATTTAACTCCATTTAAATCCTTTTAAAGTTTCACCCTGAAAGAACAGTAAATGATGGATCACGCAGAGGCAGATAAGGAGGCCTGAAGAGTGGACTTCTGGCTCACCTGATGCTGCCTTGGATAAGGAAAAAAGAAAAAAAAAATATGTATTTCAGAAAGTGTCTGCAAGTACTTCACTGAATATAGTGTTGAATAAATTTTACGGGTGAATTTCAGTGAGGGCTGGCACCTCTCTGAGAATTTCTGACTATTCCAGCATCAGATTATACTTTTATCTTTTTATTAACATCCTGTTGCCATTCAAGCCTCAGAGTCAACTTTAAACTTGGATTTATTTACTTATTTATTTCAGGTCAACCACTGCCTTTTTGTCTTAAAACTCGATAGTGAAATATGTAATTCATAGATTTTTTGGGGAAAAAAAAAAGGCATTAAAAAAGTGACAGAATAGTCATACAAAGACTCAGCTTCCCGGTTTTGCCTAGGCAGAGAGCTGCTGAGACCCAAATAAACCTTTCTTGTGGGAACAAAACAAAATAATCCGTACGTGTGGCTGGCTGGCTGTGACCCACTAAAAAGAATTATTTGCTTAAGCAACCTAAATCTTATGAGATGAGGGTTCAAATTTTGCATATTAGAAAAATGTGTCAAAACAGTAGGGAGTGCCTAGCCTACCAACGTCCAGGCTTGCTCAAAACAAGCAAAAGCACACCACAGTGTGTCAAGAGTTTCTTGAGAGAGCTCCAATACCTGAATTAGAAACAAAAGAAAACAAAGAAGTACCAAAAGACATTTTTAGCATGAATCCTCTATACTCTAATACACCCCAAAGCTACAGGAGCCTATCGTGTTCTCAGATGGGGAGGAATTTGACGAAATCTTCGGTAGTTCACAATGGAAAGCAAAAGGACAAATCTCTACATTTTCAAACGCTCCAGTTTGCTATAGGAAACCACTGATTTCCATCTTAGTGACACTTGTCAGGAAGAACGGCTAATAAAGACCATCATCTGCTATAGCTTAACATTTACTGAAGAATATCCCACAAACGTGCATCGGTATCAATTTAATTGGGAGAAAAAAATCCAAACCCAACCCCCCCAAACCACCAAAAAACCCCCCAACAAAGCAGTAGAGGCAACTTTCACCATACTACCTAAAGAGCTTTCAGCTACCTAGAGGAATATATTACTCGCGTATCTATGCACTCAAAGGAACCTGCCAATTGCTTTTTATAACAGCAGAGCACTTTGTGTGTATCTTAACACAAACTGAACATTAAGAGACACAAATAGCGTAAGGCATATCACAGTATCTCTCAATGTAATTTTCTTTTCTGGAATTCATGAACGATCTTCAGTTACATGGTTCAACTTGATCTCTGACGTGACTGGGATGGAGCAGGGCAGGATGTGTCGAGCATTTAGAAATCAGGTTTGCCTGAAAACGGTCCTTTTGACAGATACCTGATGACTGATACCGATTTCTGACCTTACAAATTGCTTCCACCAAAAAAAAAAAAAAAAAAAAATTAAAAAAAAAGCAGCTCTTCCAAACACCATTTTATTTTCAACATCTTTTGAAGGAACACTGACTCCTCTCTGAACATCTATTGTATTTATCTACTGAACAGCTAAGCTATGAAGAGATGACTAAACCAAACAAGGACAAAATATGCACAGTGAAATACTGAGCAGAACTGCTTTGCCAAAGTGTTTTCTCAATGCCCATATGCTATAGCATACTTTTGCTCCTTACTCTTCATTAAAATCTCCAAGGCCGTATCATTATAATGCTACAAACCCTCCCTACAGCACTCTGCCCTGGTGCTTACGAGCCTCCTGACAGCGAAGGGGGTTTATTCGAAGCGCAGGTTTCTGTTTGCAATCAAAGGACTCATCTCATTCATTTATACAAAAGCCATCTGTCTTCCCTGAGGATTCCCAAGGAAACATGGCACCAAAATTCAAAGTATATTAGCCAAAGAATTATCCACGAGAGTTTGAAAACTGTACAGCCATCTTGTAAACAAAAGTAAATTCAACACCACTGCATTTGAAATGCAGGGCTAACTGGTTGACATAAGGTGCATAGGGATACTTTCATACAAATTCTTTAAATGCTTATATATAAAAAAATATAAATATAGATATTTATATATATAAAAAATCCATGAGCAAAATGAGAGAAGATCAAATAAACATCCTTTTGAGAATTTCTCTGTCTCAAACAGGATGATTTACTTTGAATCTCTCACCACGACTCAGTCTCTTCACCTTCTTTCTGAAGTGATTAGATTTGAAATACATTGCACTCCAGTATAAGATAGTTGAGTCTACAGTCAGGCGCATATAGGACATTAAAGTTTTAACCTCTGTGTTGGGGGCAAAAACGTGAGGCTTCTTTTTCAGAGGTCTAAAAATAGCCACTTGTCATTTTTCCATCAGCAGAGCACACTTCTGGAAGGAATGCTTTATAGGATGCACAGCATATGCCAGACACGTCAACGTTAAGTATGACGCATGGCTGCCAGTAGTTTTTCTAAAGCCTTTCCTCGCACCTAGAAGGTGCCCTCCTAGACTAGACAGAGTCTACTTTGAACTAAAACTCCACCTCCTACCTGAAGGCAGTCTCTAGACTCACGTAGTTCCTAGAAAAGGAAAAAAACCTTCTTCCAAAAAAGCTGAAACCATCTTTCCACTCGAAATTCCACGCTACCACACACTCTCTGAAGTCAATAAAGCGACGGTAAAGTTCTCAATTTTGTCAGGATTTTGTTCCACGACATTCAGCAACAAGATCACTGTGTGCAATTATAAACCCATCTCTCACTCCAAAATGGTACTTAATCCTAATGCTAATCTAAGAAGATTATCTGCAGATCTAAGAAGATAGCAGAAACACACAAAAAGTCAATGCAATGACATTCATAACGTTATTTGTCTGTTGTTGCTGTGCTACAGCTATAGCATTTATTCTGCCTGTATGAGCAATATAGAATATAGCCTGCGAATGCTGGGAGAACATTCAATGCATTTATAAGAAAGAAACAATCTAAAAACTTAAAATGCGAAACTGAACACTATAAACATGTGGGTTGTTTTAAAGCGCCGGTTTGTGCTGCTAAACCCCACGAGGTCACCATGAACCCCCAGCAGATACAGCTGGTCTGCAGTGCATCAGTAAGAAAACACTGGGCTGGAGCTGCATGGGAAGGTCACAGACTCCAATGTTTCATCACTATTGTCTACATCAAAATCACTTGGCAGAATGATTAAACACAAAAAAAATCTGACTAAGAAAAACCATCAAGTTATGCATGAAAAATGAGATTATGGCATCAGAATGAAGGTCACTGCAAATATGCTGACCAGGAAATCACTTCAAAGCTAACTGCAGTAAATGTGGCTTGGACCTCTTGCTTGAAAAATATGTATTTTCTATTTATGTTGCATATTCACTTTTTTAATGTTTACACTCCATAATTCGGGCTGAAAGGGCAGAGAGAGAGAGAGGTGACAAGTGTCATAACAAGCATGTCTCATCTGGCACAGAAATGAGCCCCTCTGTACATTTCGAAAATGACTGCCACTTTATGCTGGACTATTATAGTCCAGCATAGTTATACGCATAGTTACACATGCGTAAGAACAAGAGTGGAAAATTAAAGCAGCATTTTTAAGCCATGAGAATATGGCCAGGCAGAACAAAAGGTCACTGAAATAAGTATAATAATCTTACACTACAGACATGCACAACGCATAGTATCTTAAAACAGTACTGTCTCAGAAAGGTAACATTTTTATTTTCTGTGCCAATAAGGACTACCAATGCATGTGACCTGGAACCGCTATGACTTCAGATGTATCTTACATCCTATTAGCACGCAAGAGTTTGATAGAGTGTTAGGACACACAATAGAAACAACTAAAAAAGATATTTTAATGGCAAAACCAAAGTAGTACTGTCTGTGCTGGGCAGCAGCGGGAACGTGCAGCCCGGCATACTCCAAAGAAAGGTTAGAGGCAGTCTGAAGAGTAAGGCGGTTATCGTACCTTCACTAGCAAGCCATCGCTCGCTTGATGCAAATGCTAGCAAGCAATTCCGACCCCTTCAGATGCTCTTCGCACCTCCAGGGGTTGCCAGCACAATGCTGAGCCCAAGTCAGGAAAAGTAAGTTATTTTATTTTATATGTTAAAAATAAAAGCATCAGGAAACTAGACACAGCAATCACATTTTTACATTACATTGACCCTCAATTTAAAACACTAAAGAGAGTGTTTACGTTTCTGGCGCCAAAAAACAGTTTCATCAAAAATTACGTTAATTTCTCACTGACAAGCTGAAATACGTGACAGCGTTCAGGAGCACCGCACCACTGATCCCCTCCATCTGAGAAAGTCCGGGCCACCTTCTGCTCTAGTGAGAACTCCAGACCTCATCTAATGCTAGGAAGAAAACAGTCTAATTCAGCCTCTTGGTTTTAGTCTACACTCCATTTCTACGCTGTACTTCAGTCTAGGAAAACCCAATGCTAGCAATAGCTGCCGCACGACCAACCCTAACTCTTTATGAAAAGTGATTTTAAAGTTTTTTCATCCGTACGTCATCACCGCCCCAGCTAACGGGGCAGACCTTGCCGTTTGGTGATGGCTCAGGACCCCACAGCCTAAACTCCTACACCTCCACAGCAGCAGCAGCAGCTTCCCTCAGCCCCCGCAGCGCCAGCAGGGCGACTCACGCGGGTCGAAGCGGGGTCCCTTGCTGTCGCCAGCTCTTCTGCAGACGCAGCTGCTCTAGAGAAGCTGTTGAGCCCAGGAGAGAGGTTCCTTCTGGGACAGAGGAGATCTCCCCCAGGGCCCCGCTGCTCCTCTTGCACCCTCACCAAGAGGTCCACCCCCAGCTCCTCCTCCCTGGCTGACAGTTCATGCGGCTCATGGCATGCACAGGGCTTTTTCCCTCTCCACAGGCAGCTGGTTAACCCTTTCCTTGGAATGACAGTGATGCCAATTTTTCCACCTAAGGAATGCCAGTGCCTTTGCTCCCACTGCTACTGCCCTCCGTTCAGCTGAAAAACGCAGTGAACGCACCCTCCGTGCCTGTACCTGGCGCTTTCTGCTTCAGCTTTCCCTGCTAGACAGCTCTGTTTCAAAAATACTCCTTACAAGCAAGAAAGCGACCTTTCAACAGCTTCTCCGCCATTACTTCTTCTTCACAATAAACGTTATTTTCCACTCCTCTAAAGCTGCTAGTATAAGACCAGTTTTACAAAGTTATAATAATTTACCATATAATCCTCATCTATGTAAAGGTTATTGCCACAGAAAATGAGTTGGCTTAGGCTTTCATCAGTGTTTAAAAAACCAACTACTTAAGTCTGCAAATTGAAATACAACATCTAATTAGGAATCCTCTGATTAATCATTATTCTTTGCCATCTTGGATATTGCTTTGATAAATGAGGCTTAGGAGTCTTACGAAGTCTTAATTACCAGTATTCCAGATGGTTAAGAGCTGTACACAGAGTTTCTCTGGGTATGTGGAGCAACGGAAAACATCTACATTATTTGTGGCGTTAAACACATCATACCCAGGTCGCCTTAACATCAGCTAACTGTGATGGAAGCTCCACAAACAAATGAGGCACGCTGCCCGTGCAGCGCCTGTCCACGGCAGCTGGTAACACACCCTACGCTTCCCACGAAAGCCATTCAGAGCCTAGGACTACAAGGCTGGTATCACATTCAGGGGATGAGGCCCCAGAGCCTAAAACTAGAAGGGACTCTTGTTGTCACCATGTGAAGCTTTAGAGCCTGAGGAGATGTCTCCTAAGCTACCTACAAAGACGGCATTTAGAGGACACCTGAAGGACTGTACACCTAAATGAAGCCAACAAGCCGTCGTGCCAAACGAAATAAACTTTTCCTTGTGGGGGAGGAGTGAGTGGAATAGCAATGTGATAAAGCACCGTGGAACCACGATGTGGAACAAGCGGCCATCCTCATAAGGATTCAGGCAAGCAACTCCACAGAGCCATCAAACATCCTTCGCTCTCTGAGAAGGGGCAGCACATGTTTCCAGCCAGCCCACGGCGCAGAGCGCGGTGGCCTGCAGTCAGGCAGGCAGCAGGCCCGTCTTTACACACACGCCCTTCCCTCCCGCGCCGCAGGGAGCAGCTCCAGCCAAAGCGACGAAGCTAACTGCACTGCTGAGCAGCTTCTGATGCCTTTTTTTTTCCCTTCATTATTTCTGAGGAGCTATGGGTTGAAAGCAACACTCTAAGAAGAGTTAAGCTACCAGAAATGAGAGTTACAGTCCACCAGGAAACATTCAGCCTTACCAAGCTACAGATGTCAGCTTGCAACTTTTTACACAAAAATGGGATAAAGCTGCTTCCCTCCTTCAGATGTGTCCTCCTGCTTTCAGAAAGCCATGACATCTCTCTCACTTCCAGCAGGGACATCCTCCTGTGTCTCGAGATACTGACTTCAACTTTTCAACACAGGCTCCCAAATCGTTTGCACCCTTCCTCTCCCACCAGCTCAGCATCAGGACAGCTGGTCAGCACAGCAACCTACAACAGGAGCACCAACTTCCCGGCATCCCGGCCTTCAGTGGTGGGGAAAAACAGATACCGAACAATACGAACTATACCTATAAAAATTAAATTGCACATAAACCCATCATCTGGCACACGCGAGTGTTTGGGTATCTGATGAAACCACCTCTATATCCAGTGTGAGAGTTAGCATATGGCAAATCAGAAAATGCAGTTTTGGCCTCGAGCAGTGTTTGCTGACTGCAGGATTTCACAGAACCGTATTTGTGCTAGCCTGATTCACTAGACCTCTTGGAGAAGGCAAGTGGTCTCAAGTACCTTTCAAAATCAACCAGTTATTACCAAGTTTCATTTGGGAAGATTTTTGCTCATAACAAGCAGTTGGATAAGAGGAACACAAACTAATTTTGGGACCGTGCTTTTGGAGACTGAAAGACAGATTTGCTCAACATATCTACCATGTAAGCCTAACTACTCTTTCTACCTTACAGGTCAAAGAAATAAAAGCAACCTTATCTGTAGCTAATCTTTGCAAATTTTAGTGCGGCTTTCTTCTGAGGATTACCCTCTTCACATCCCGAGTGTGCAGACTGCATCTTTTGGTGCTGCACGAGGGCCAAACCACACAGCTCCCAATCTTCTTTCGTAGCAACCAGATGGAAAGTAGTACCTCGGAAAATCTTTGACAAACCAGTCTGTTTAACACAACCTATCCTGAAAAAAACCCTCCTGTAACTCTTGGTTTCACTTAACCAATTAGAACAGAACATAACCACGGCTGCCAAAGCCTTTGGCAAGTCTCATTTCTCTGCAGTCAGTGATTTGCAATCTGATAGCATCTTACAGACTCAGGAGTTTTTTCAGGCATTCGCAGTACAGCTCATGTAGACAAATACATTTATCATCTGGGGGTGAGAATGTTGGAGAGGGTATCTTACTCGGTGTAGAGATTATTTGGGATTGACTTCTCCTCCAGCCTAACCTCACCTGAAAATGCAGCAAACCCATTTCCATAGTTCCTCTCTGGGGATTACCAGACCTTGCAGAATTCCAAAATGCAGGTGTAAAGCTGCTCTGGCTGACTCCAAAACTAAACATTGCCGTCTTTCCCCTTTTATATCTTCAGATAATTCAGAGAGAATCTGTGCTAGAAATCTGAATCAAACATCCTCCACCATATAAATATTTAGGCTGTAACCTAAAAGTTAGTCCTTTTAGCTTTGTAGGAAACTTGATCAAGTCTGAGAAGTCCCGACTGAGGATGTAAGACAAGAGCAAAGATTTTTTTCCCTGCTCATTCTTCCCAAGTTTTATGTATTTTTGGCTGATGGAGACAAAAATCAGCAAAGATTACTGAAGACATTTTACACGGCTACAGTACAGTCAAACGCAATCCGACTGTGGGAATGCAAGCTTACAAATAAACCTGCAACAGGTTTGCGTCACCCACAGCTCGGATACCTCAGCTTCTACAACACACTACACATCTGACAGTACTGACACCTCATTGAAATACATTTTTAAACCTTCAAATTACAAAATCCCAATACAAATTAAGGACGTTTACTCACACAGGTTACTTTCCGGTAAATTTGAGCAGCATTCTGGCATTCTGAGTAAGGGTATTCTGAGGTAGCCATTTCCAACATGCACATTCCAAAAGCATAGACATCCACAGATTCATCGTAGTGTTCCTCATACATTTCCGGGGCCATAAATTCTGGTGTACCTACACAGACACGCAAAAAAAGAATGTAAATTTTTGATAAAACCACAAGCTTTTTCGCCTATAAGCAGTGTGCCCATTACACCTGTGTAAGGGTGTGTGCAAGATTATTTCAAAAGAGGGAAAAAACTAGAATAAGCTCAAGCATCTCTCTCTCCCCCCCGCCCCATGGCTCACTGGGAATAATACAAGGAGGAAGAGCAAGCAGGGGGGGAAGTATCAAAATTTCAAAAATTAAGAAAATGAGATATGGCACATTGCCTGACCATACTGAAAGTCATGAAATGGTTTCTTTTTCTGGGTGGAGAGAGGGATGTGTACAGGCTTGTGGAGGGGAAAAGCAGAAAAGAAACGAGAACCTTCACTCTTGTTTTTATCAATGTAATCTGCCTTTTTTTTTTTTCCTCCAGAGATACACAGCAACTAACCGGCAGACAGACAGCACTTTGAAAGCAAGTAGTATCACAAATCACCTACAAAGTCACACACAAAACATTAAACCTAATTCTGTCACTGGTTTAGTGGGACAAATCAGTGAGGCTACTCACAAAATAAGGTCCTACTCAACAGGGATTAGGGTGTCAGAAATCTGATGCAACTGCATATTAAGTGAAGCACTGTACTTACTGCTTCATAGTGGGAAGTTGCAGCTTTATGACACGCAGCGACTTACAACGCCTGCAATGTTTGCACAGCAAACTACGCTGAAAAGTGTGGTCTTATAAAGCAAAAGGGAAAAAAAATTAACACTTAGGTAGTTTATTCTGGGATCTGTATCTCGTACCGTCATTTATGCTTAGGAGTGAAGACTAATTCATTTCCTTTTTACATTTAGAAAAGATGAAGGAAGAGAGATCAATGCAGTCAGGCGTTGCGGGAGAAGACCAGCAAGCCCCGGAGCACCGGGATGCCAAAAGGAGCACGAGAGGTCTCAGACCACGTGAAGGACCCGGACAAACTCTGCCCGTCCAGCCCAGCAGCAGTCGCCTCAGCACCCCAGCTGCCCCCCAAAGCCCCGTGGCAGCCTGGCCCGTCCCTTAGCTTTTTGTTACGGCACTTCTGCATCGGCAGCAAAAGCACAACTGTAATTAAAGTAACATATACCGGGAAAAAACAGTACTTGCATATGTTTGGTGACTTGATGCAAGTTTTTTTTTTTTCTTTTTAATAGCAACATAAACAACATCTCTTGAAATTAGCGTCTGTCAGTAAAATCTCTGCTTTTGCACGTTTTCTGAGGTAGACTTGGCCTAACTCACAAAACAAGCCTCAGCACAAGCATATCTCTCAAATTCATTTTGCAAAATTCAGGATCAATCTCTCCCCTTGTTCATGTTCCTTCCACTTCAAAGACACTCATTCCTTCAGCCTTTGCGAATTGGCCAGACCCATGTCGTGAAAGCTTAACTTGGTGCCTGCTCTTAGGGTTTTTCTCCCAGCTGTCACACAGGCAGTGGCTGCTGCTCTGAAACAGTTAACAACTGCCACAGAGAATGGTTTTTGGAGCTGCCACCTTGTTTCAGAAGGAACAAGACTCAGAGGCAGGAGTGAATCTCATGAACTGCAGAGTATTTAAAGGAAATCTGAAAAAGTGATAGCAATAGTCTAAGAAGCAAATGAAATTCTTGACACCATTCCAAAATAGCATGAAAATGACATTTCCCCCCACCCCATCCCTTGGGGGCAGGAAGGAATACATACAAGCATCCTTAAACAAAACAGACCACCTAAATGTAAAGCCACTCAGCATCTACTCAACTCTTCTTGGCAGAAGGAGTTTTGCCCTGGCTCGGCTCCCTGCAGAGATACACCGCAAGGTCAGATGAGCATCAGCGATGGCATGAACGCAGCGAGGGAAAAATTGGACCTCAGCCACGCTGACTTCATTCCGTTCAAGCTGATGTAAAATTGTAGCTACTAATATTCCTTTAAAGCTACTATATCTACAGAGGGGGCAGAATTACTCATCTCACCAGTGTTTCCAAGCCCTCCTAATTCTTTCCTTGGAGCAGCACTACTCATGAAAAAGATAAGCTCAGTTATATTGCCAAAATGAATCCAGACACCTTGCCAGCAACCGACAGCCCTTTAGAGTACTGAATTTCTTTTAGACACGAGTGTGGTTTGACAGCATTGTGGTAACACCTGATTTTACAAAAACCTGTATTGGTATTACTGATATTATTCCCAGTATTGGTATTACTGATATTATTCCATTATGTCCCATGGACAATCACTATACTGCAAAAAAATTATGTGAAGAAATACTGACCCTCAACAGAAAAAAACCCACCAATTATTAGAAGTTAAGAACTAGAGAAACTTAACAGATATAAACCAACATGATTTCACTAAAATCAACAAGGTTAAGCAGACCCACAGTAGCCAAGCACATATCCAAAGTTTCTATCATTTTGACTTCAAAGATACTGGGCTCCCTAAGCATTAAGGTCAATACTTTTGTACAAATAATTGTAAAGAATTATAATCTCTGAAAATTTGAGATACTAAAATAATTATTCAAGCAACTGCCGCTTGAAAGATAGGATGCTATTTTCATATATAGTAAGGGAACAGTGGTTGTCACTATCAGTTTGCTAACCAATTACCTAGAATCTAATTTCCATTTATATTGTAAACTGAAATACAACTCTGTGCTTGATAACTTCCCCCACTTTCAGCATCATTTCTCAGGAATTTGCAGCTTCCTAGAACCATCGCCTACAGATCCGAACAAGAGAGATTTGCTGCGGAAGCTCAGGTAAAAAACACAAAATGTTTGAGAATTCAGGGAAACATTACATTTACACAGAAAACATTAAACGTAACTTTTGCAAGGAAAGGACGTCCTTCAACAGTCGTTCAGAAAACGTCCTCCCAGTTCAGACAAACCCAGGTTCTAACCCTCCTCATGCGGGCACCACCTAAGGGCATCAGCTATTGCATATCCTAGTGGAAATGTCTTTTAATTTCGTACCTAGCGATTTTTAATAAATTGCAAATGTTGTTTCAGCAGAACGCTGCCAGGACGGCGTCGAGGCAGGGACGAGCTCTGCAGTTGCCTGCAGTAGCAGCCTGTTTTTGCTGATGCCCCAGTAAATAGGGGTAAGGTGTTCCAGCCAGACCAGCTCCCCTACAACCTCTCTGCAAAGGAGAGAAGCCCAGCTCCACAGGGCGCTACTGCGTGCCTCTCCCTCCGGCAAAAGTAACCGTCCCTATCCCAGCATCACTGGAAGCAGGAGACTTCCCGGGGGCTTTCCCAGGCTTTTGCAACACTCCCTTGTTAGGGAGAGAGCAGAGCATCCTTTCTCTTCTCTCTTTTCTCCGCCCCACCCAGCAGGCACTGAGCCTGTTCTCAGGAGGATGATGCACACAAGCTGCTGAGAACCCTTGCTGCTCCTTTTGAAGGAGAGAGGAGAAGGATTTGTGGATACCAAGTAATATTTCAATTAAAGAACAAACAAAAGAAGTGTTTTACCATTGTGATACAAAAGGAAGAAGAGGAAGTCATGATACCGTTTCCTACTGATTGATTTTTATAGTGGTATAAAGGGAATGGTCACAAAACCACATTCATCTCTACTACCAACCTACAAGTGAAAAAACCACTAATGCAAAACGCGAAAGGAAGGTATTAGAAAGACAACCACTATATCAACAGAAGGAAGCCAAGGGGAACAGGAGGATTACCTATTACACTTTTGGCAAATGAAGCTCTCTTGAGGGTTGCCAGACCCAAGTCTCCTATTTTCACAGATCCAGTTGGTCCAGTAATAAAAATATTGTCACATTTTAAGTCTCTGTGAATTATTGGTGGAGTTCTTGTGTGCAAGAAAAGAAGACCCTTCAGGATTTGCCGGCACCAACTACGCAGGACTTTTGGTTTCATCACTTTAAATCTCTTCAGATACCTAGAGCACAAACACAGACAGAAGTGGGTATAAAGAAAATGAAGCGTTATTAGAGATTCTAGGGACTTTAACAGCTGAAACTCCATTCTGGATAAAAGCCCCTTATGAGATGCCATAATAGCAGCTAAGAAATATCACAAAATTGAAAGAAATAGATCTTTCCAAAGGGGGAATTAGAGCATTCATTTTTAGGGCGGAAGATAAAAAGCATTTTTGGTGCAAATACAACCAAATATTTGCAAGTCTAATAGCACGGCAATTCACTTCACGCGGAGAACTGCTTTTAGAATATGTTTCATATATTCAAATCAGAAGAATACGGAAGTTTAATTTTAACCACAGGACTCTCACCTCTGTACCACGCACCTGCATTTTTTCCATTTACTGATTGGGAGCGTACATTTTGGGAAAATGTAGAACCTGCTAATACACTGGCAGAGTAGCACACTGGATATATGCAGTGATGAGTACTGCTCCCATCGGGGCTGCAAATCTGTTCCAGAATTCATGCCAACTGTTTTATATCAACCTTAACAAGACTGTCAGTACCAAAAGCTATTAATTAATATTGTTTAGTAGATAACCTAGAGATTCTACCGTTCAAGTGCCATTCTATCTGAATTTTCTAACAAAACATGCAAATACAAGCACAAAAGCAGTCACAAAAACACACCCTGACAAACTGAAATGTCACAGGCAGAAGATGAAACACACCAGAGAACAGCTTCCCGTTGCATAACTGAAACGGGAGAGGAGGGAAAGAGAGATGGAGGCCAAAATTCTTCCTGTCAGATCAATGCAGCTCAAACACAGGGACAAATGACAGACACCAGAGAACAGCTCCATTTTTTTTCTTTTATCTGGAGATGCCTTTTTTTCAGAATATGAAAGTAGGATTTTTCTAAAAATTTCCATCGCTATTCTTAGCCTCCTCACCAGGAGCACAGTACTTACGTCTTTAGTGTTCCAGAGGTCATCAGTTCGGTAACCAGCACGATGCATCTTTTGCCTTTTACACAGGATTCCCAGAAGTCATAAAATCTCACAATGTTTGGATGCTGTAGACCTTTCAACATTTCTGCTTCCTCTTTAAATCTCTGCCTCTCTACTTTTGTGAGTTTTCTGTCCTACAATCCAAAATAAGACATTATTTGTAGTGAACGGACAAAAATAAAATAAAGCCACTGCATTGCTAGGGTATTCAGAATTTTACATTTGTTTTATGCTTGTACCAAAAGCAATTATAAAATCTTTCATGCAAGAGATGAGCAGTGTTTATGAACTAGGGCACTCGCCCTAAATCCAGTGTCAAGAAGACAAAGACTCGCCTCCGAACAAAGAGATGTCTGTGCTACGCTACGCTACATGACAGCATTAATATTTCAGGCAACAGAAACGCACCCGTGGCTTGATGGATCAACACACAGCTATTTACTTCTTGTTTTGGTTTTGTGAGGCTCGTTATCTGAGAGATTAACACACGCAGGATTTCATTCCAGGTATGAACCTCCTCCCAGCTAAGCTGCTGCTGTCTTTTACAGCTGGGACTGCTCACCACCTTCCGTGACGGCTCCTGGGAAGGCATGGCAGGGACCCCCAGGTGAGCTCCCCCCGTAACCACGCTGGACTGTACAGCCCAACCCAGTTCTCTAGGTGCCAATTAAAACAATATCCCCCCCCCTCCAAAAAAACCAAACACGGCTATTTTTGTGTTTGTCTGACGTTCCGCCTAATTTTACAGACTCTTCTTTAAAGTTGACAAAGGAAGAACTTAAAGCTGTCCCTTCAGCCTTTTCTTGGAGGCTGCACATTGGCCGCGTGGAAATACTCTCTTAAGATTAGAAACACGAGGAATGTCATATTCTACTAGTCTGGTTTTCCCAGAGAAATTTAGGAGCAGTTACCATAAACTCCAGGCTGCGAAGTGAGCCTGCAAGGAGCACGCAGAGCCCGTCTCCCCCTCCCCACCGGTCAGCAGGAGCCCGCTGGGCTGCCTGCACCTCAGTCCCAACACGGAGATGTGAAAGAGCAAAGTGGGAGTTTCACCATCGCCATCTGCTTTGTCTCCCCTGGACGGCTGGTCGGGCTGGGAGCACTTCCCTCCACTGCCCTAGAAATGAAGCTTTTTCATTCTTTTAAAAGGCACAATTGTGTAACTGCTCTTACAGCAGCAAAGGCTCACAAATCACCAAGATTAATTAGTTCATTAGTTTAACCTCAGACATTTTCCTTTTCTCGGTTCACTTAGGCATGTTTATATGTAGTGAATTAAACTGGCACCCAGCTGATTTGTAACCAAGATGCAGAGGGATCAGGCCACTGCCATTTTGATCGCCTGCCCTCAGCTGCAATCGCAAAGAACTCAACACGGCAACGAGAATTTCCGTGGCTGCAAACAAGTCAGCTTTACACAGAGCCTTCACGAGAGGGGAACCCGGGTTGAAACGACGACGCTTTGCCTCTTCTTGGAAGACAGAAAACCCGCTTCCCCAGCGGCGTGTGCGCGCGGGGGGGAGCATTTCCCTTCCACACCGCGGCTGCTGAGGAGGTTCTCAGTTTTCTGTATGTTTTATGCAGCAGGATCAGAGCTAGCGCTGCCCCGAGCAACGGCAGCCATCTGGGCTGGCACAGCCGGCTGCCCCATGGGGACGATGCCTGGATCCCCGGGGGCAGCTGGGCGCACCCCGCACCCAGCGGCGCTGCCGGGGACAGGCGGGCAAGCAGCACGCAGAACGCCAACAGCTGGGAGCAGGGCAGTTCTGCTGCTGCTCTGTACCAACTGCGCTTTTTCCTAAGCTAAAGGGAAAAAAAAGAAAAAGAAAAAGTAAAGAAAAAAAGACAAGGGGAAAAAAAAAAAAAGAAAAGCAGGGTGTCTAATGAGCCAGGACAGAAGAGCCTGAGAATTGCTTTCAAATCTATCACTTCTTCCCTACTGCTGGGTTTCCTCTTAATTTAAACCCTGTAGAATAAATCAGACAAGTGCTATTAAGGAGGAAAAGGAGCAAGTCCTTCCTGTGAGACAGGAAGAGCAGAGCGTGGGCTAGCAGAGAAAGGAAAAGGTGGCGACACAGATCCAGCATTTTTTTAAAACCCTTCCAATTTAAAAAAAAAAAAAAAAAAAAAAAGGTAATACCATAAACCTTGACTCTCATTTCCAGATTTCTGAGCACTGTGAGAAATCTTCCACTGCTACTTTGTGACTTTAAAAAATATCCTTCAAACATCACAGGCAATCATATTCTGTATATTTGACATATTATGAGCACCAGATCATTTGGGCTTCTGTCTGAATTCAAGGTACTAAGACGGCAAGCTGGGCAACTGCAACAAAGTGATTCCGGAAGACAAATATGCGTTTTATCTCTAACTACAGTAGAAAGAATCTGTATTTTTTTTTTTTTTACCAGAATGATAGCACCTTTCTCAGGAAAAAGCCCAGGTCCAGTACTAGCACTTGAGCAGAGAGGCGAGGGCAGGGAAGACGCACGGGCAGGGCTTGGGGCAGAGCAGCTGCCCTGGCCTGCCGCACTCCCTGCCATGGCAGGGGTCTGCGCTCCGGCACTGTAAGGGCTCAAACGACCTTTTCTAAATTCCTCCAGGCTGAACACGACCCATGAGTCGCTAGCCAAAGCATAAGCTGTTTCTGAAACGGCTTAACAGCTGAACTGTTTTATACTCCGAAGCAGAAAAACACCCGTTTAACTGCGTGACTCACTCGGGGTTCAATCCAAACCCAAAAAACCTTTGCTGGGGTCATAGACATTTGTTCCTCATCATATATATAATCCACGCAAGGCGAAATGTCCTTATGCTGACGGTAAGGGTGTAAGCCTGAAACAACCTCAGGACACCAAATTTTAAGATGGGGAACAGGATTCTTTGGAAAGGGCACGCCAAAGAAAGCTAATTCACTTAGCTGCATTTAAGGCATCGCTTTGCGTAACCCAAACTTATCAAAAATTTGAGGGAATGAAGCAAGTTTCCAGATTCACCCAAGGAGTCCTCAACCATCATGCTATCTGCAGCAGCAGACGTTTACAACATCGTACAGCCGAACAAGGAGGCTCAGGGGTGCCGAGTTACACGCGACGGCCCTGCTGCTCCAAAGCTTCACAAGCGCAGCAGCGGCATCACGCTGAGCTGACAAACAGGCTCACTGCTCAGTCTGCTCCACCGCGCCTATGGCACTACCGCTCTCCTGAGCCTCCTCAAGAGACGAGACTTCAAACTTGAAAACATTCCTCTCGACGCAATCCGGGAGATACCGACATTAGTTTGCAGGTATCTACAGGCTTCCTCTCGTTTTAAGGCATTCACACTTCTTGGCTCTTTCCCTCCTCGCTGGGACAGGGCTCAGGAGGTGACACTATAATTCCATTTCAAATAACTGAAAGCTTCTCAAGCCTACTACTTAGCACCAAGCTTTCTAAAATATACTTCAGCCTTCAAAAGTCCACAGCAGTCGCACTGAGCTCGTTCAACTTTTCCAGACAAACTGAAGTGAAACAGAACCAAGCAAGAAGGGAGACAGCTTCTCGGTTTGTGTTGCTGCTAAGAAAGAATCTGTAAATTTAACTTGTTTCTCCGTCTTAAAAAAACGTGAAGAATAGTCATCTTAAAAGGCTTCAGTACAGACTTTGTCGGCCGCATGGCTGGAATCAGAGCACCAGAGGGAGCGGACACCGTAAGGACGAGCTTTCTCACCCTCAGAGCTTTAGATGTGTCGGCTTTGCAAAGACCTACACAACGCAAACTCACCAATCGCCCATTATTTTACTGCCATGTCATAGCTAGAGTCATGCCCAGCAGCAACGAAAGCACTAAGTCATACAAAACACAAGAGTAGATCGGAGATTGCACCCACTGCCACGCAGCCTACAAAGCAGACTGGTTCGAAAGGGCATTCCCCAGTGCCGCCAGACAGATCTGTGGTCAGCTGCCTTAAGCCTGCGTGGAGAATTTGACATTTTATTATTACAGCTACTCTGGGCGCCGGCGGTTAAGTGCTTAGGGAGTGCTTCTGACGGAATAAACCACAACGGTGAGCACTGACGGCGCATCTCGGGCACAGCAGCTACACAGACACGGTCCGGTCACACATACATCCCGGCTGGCTGACCGCTCCGTGATCGCACCTTTCATAGCCCAGAGACATAACTAAGCATTGACGGGGTTGGGGTTATACAATGTGTCCTTCACTATGAAGGCCAACCTAACAGACAGATAGCAAACAAGTGGTAAGAAGAGGTTATAAACTGTAAGCTACTTTTTCTTCATTAATTTTCCTAGCTTTCCTGTTGCAAATCAGATTATAACTGCACGGTCAGTTTTAAGGATCAAACCACTGAAAGCTATTCACTTCTTTTTGGAAAGAAGAAATAATTCCCGATCAGTACTTTATAGCCTCACTCTTGGTAAATTACACCCCCATTCAGCGAGACTGCAGTAAAACTATGTTTGCAGCAGCTACGTTAAAGTGAATTTCCTATCCCTAAATCATATTTCTGCTAATCTAACACAGGTATGCTCTCTGCTTCTCCCTACTCGTTGCAGCCAGGGGGAAAAAATACCTCTCTTTGTTAATATAAAATTTATCCCTTCATTAAGTTCCTTAGTGGGGAACAACAGCAAAGACTGGAATTAGTAAGTAAATGTATTAACAAAATGAAAGGGAAAGCTTACGAATTAAATTGCTGGAATGACACCCAAATTAACAGCAGGAACATGTTCTGTTAGTCATCCCAAAGCATCATTTCCTCCAGGTTGTAACATATGGGCTCTGACTAAGACTTTGAAAGTTATACAAGGAAGAGACTGGCTTTCACCCGAGTCTTTAGAAGATTTCTAAGAAAGATGAACAACTGAGGTCAAGTTTCTTGCCTGCTTCCTTGTGAGAGGCTAACAGATTTGGGAATAAACTACATCCTTACCCCATGAGGAAAGGGGATCAAATGAAAGAAATAAAAATAAGACCCAACAAAACTATTTTTTACATAGCAATGCCTATAACCATGTAAGAGCAGGGTTTGAAGCACAGCTGTTTCCAAACTAGAAAGTTGCGCTGCTTTGCAGTTTCACTGTGTTTCTTTAAGTTCCTCCTTTTAAACTGTTGCATTTCCAGTGATGTTAAAAAAAAATTAAACTACTTTAAACACTTTGTAAGTGGCAATGACTTGGGAATAAAGTTACACGTGCTAGTGAGTGAGCCTGCGCCACAGTACTGCTGGTTGCAGACAGCCAACCGAAGTTCTCCCATCTCACTCCGAAAAGACCCTTCGCTCTTTTGTGAGATCCCTCCCCAGGCCCGACACGTTCACGCTGTCCGTTTGGTGTCTTACGGCCTTGCTAAGGACATCTGAAAGTCCTCTCCTCTCCTGCCCACGCATCTGTACGAGCATGTCTCCTTCCCTGGCACACCACTTGGCTATCTTACCTAGGCTTCTTGGCCCAAGGACCTCTGCTTCTGTGTCCAGCTAGCCTGGAAATACTGGGGTGGCATTTTTTAAATGCTTACAACTCATATAGCTGTATTTACTGATGGTTATTTAACTTTGCCTAAGAGGACAAAGTCCTCCTTTTGGAAGAGAGTAAGGTCTGTCTGGTGAAGCAAGTAAGAGCAGTAGGTCAACAAATGAGGGAAGGGCTCACCACTGTCCCGCAGAAGCTGTAACATCTCTTCCCTGTATTAGTGATGAAGAAAAGGAAACCGAAGAGGCACTTTTGACACAGGAACAGAAACCAAAAACCTAAATCAGCAGAATAAGCATCTGTTCATATCATTACATTTTCACATCTGTGTGCCAAATCTGTACTTCTGCTCATGTACCGCAACTACTCTTCTAATCAGAGATCGCCTTGAGATACGAAATCAGCAGTGGGATCCATCGACAGCTTTCTCCCATGTCGCCGTCTATTGGTTTATTGTGGATTTATGAACAGAAGTGCAGTTCTGGTCTGTCCTACAGCCATGAGTTCGACAGTGAGACACCCAACTTGGTGGGAAGGGAACACACAGCAGCCTTCACAGACATACTGCAGCGCAAGCCAAGAACTTGCTTTGCTCTGACAGTGAACTTGGGATGTGTTAGCCAGTACCTGCATATGACTGTTAATTCATTAAATTCTGTATTGTCAGTACTGCCTCTTCAGGGAAGTGTCACAATTTTGCAAAAGTTTTCAAATTTTAAAAATTCAAAGGCCTTTAGAAATAGAGATGAACAATAACACATTTTAGAAGAAAAAAATAAAACCAGTTTTCATATTAAAAATGAAAACTTTACTCATTTAGTGCAATCACCTTTTGCATTTCACATTAAGACTTGTCTAATCCACTATCAGAGAAATCTAGGATTTCTCCCAAAAACGTAACTGGGAGCAAAAGCAGGCTCAGACACGCAGCAGTCGGGACTGTGAAGAGCTCAAGATATTACTGAAGCAGCTGCTCTCATGTACCAGCTCTATGCCTTTGTTGTTATTATGCCTATGCTATAAATTTTTAATAGCGTTCAGGACCTTTTATTCCCACACTCTGTACATTCGAGTGTAAGTACGTATCATTTAAAGCGACCCTGAAGGAGAAAATCCCCTTTCTGTGAACAGCAGATGCCATTAGACAACTTGCAAACCAGGAAAAAAATTTTACAGCTTCATTACATATCAGCATTCAGCCAACATTCTTCTTCACTAAGTCACCCTCGGTGAAGTTACTGCCTGCTATTTGTTTGCTGTACTAGTGAGGCACAGCGAGGTTTCCCAGTGATAACTCATTTTTCCAAATGCATAAAAAGCAGCCCTTGCCCCCAAGGATGCTCACAATTCAATGAACAGGAGCTACAGAACAGGCTGAGAGAGATTTACTTATTGGCCCGAGTTGTTGCTAGAAATCTAAGGAAAATTAAGAGCTGAATTCAGATCTTTACGGCTAAATCTGGCACTGTAGGAAAGGCTGAGCTTGCTTTTTTGCTGGACGCAGGTACAGCTTGCCACTTTTTAAATTGATTAGGGGACGCGTCAAAGTCTTGCTGCAGAGGAACGATGAGATTCATGTCTTCTAATGACCATCAGAACTTAAAAAAACTTGTCCCGCAAGGTGCAGGAAGAAGGGGAATCAACATCTCAAACCACAAACCTCAACGCAAGAGCCATGAAAACACCTAAGAAACCCAACACCATGGGCAGAGACCATGTTTTACAGATGAAAACCTCCCAACACAACTGCACTACTATAACCTAGAGTTAAACAAAAAAGTTCTTGTCACAGGCAATTGAATTAATTGCAGGTAGCACCCCATTAACTCTCTTAATTACCAGTGCTTCACAGGTTCCACATAAGCTTGTAATTTTAGATGAAATACCAGGAACAGTTCAGGCTTGCCTCACAAAATGACTTTTTCAAAGGAAACTGTGAAAGCAGTGTGTGAAAAAAGCTGGACAAACCCCGTGACACCAGATCACCTCTGCTCATACAGAAAGGGAAAAAAAACAAACAAAAAAACCCACCAAAAAAAAAACATTTTAGACACGTCATGAGAATTTATTATTTTGGTATTTCCTGGAATTCACTTCTAAATCTAGCGTTCATTAAAGTTTATGCAACAGTTTGTGCTGTTTTTTTTAAAAAGCATTCTGCTTCACCTACTTCATGTCATCCATAAACACAGTATTTGGGCATATAAAATGTCTAACACTACGAGATATAATGTCTCAAACAGAGGAAGCCAAACGCCGATGTGCCCGTGATCCTGGACCCATGTCCCACCCGCAGCCAGCTCCTACTTCTGCTTCATTTCTAAGGGGTTTGGAAGAGCACAAGTTGCAGGCTGGGAGACTCAGAAAGAAGATGCAAATACCTCCAAGTACGATGGCTGATACCTTTGCAATATTAATCACTGTGGTTATGAATTATCCTTGTTTTGGTGCTGGACTCGTCTATAGCACTGATCCAGATGGAAGAAGAGGTGGCTCCAGCCATCCCTTGGAGGCTCAGATCTTCTGGCCTGGGCCACAGCAGCAATGGAAAGAGACATTTCAGTGCTGCCTAAAAATAATCTCCAAAGAGCTGGAAATGTGCAGAGAGAAGAGAGGAGACACCGCTGCCCTGGGAGGGCTGGCGTTTCCCAGTATAACATGGGTATAACACGAGAGAGAAAACCCGTCTCCGGACCAGCACAGCAGCAGGGCACCTGCATGCAGAGAGAAGCCACCCCATTTTTTTCATCTTTCAGCTTCTCTCCTTACCCTAAGGCAGTTTTCAATTTCATTTATTTTATGCGTATGAAGTCCCCTTCAGTTTCTCTCTGCTGTGTGCTTGCTAAGTAGAAGTCTTGTCTTTCCTAAAAAAGAGGGGGTGCCGTTCCTCGCCCGTCGGGGGGACCCAGCCGCAGGAGCACTACCACCTTTCTCAGCCTTCCAAGATGAACTAAAAAAGTTGCCATTTACCCCACGTTACCGTTCAGCGTGTAAATGTTAACGCTTATTTGGCTGATAAGCGTTGCCAGCCAAAATTAACCCAGCACGAAGAATTAGCAGAACAAGGCAAGTTTTATTTAGCTGGCAAATTTAATCTGAGCATGTCTTGCGCAGCATTCAATCCTGCCTTTCTAACAGGCAAATCTCATTTTCATCCCATTATTGCTACCATTTCCCATCCTCCTATAACCTAGCAATGCCATACTTCAGTTTGTAAAAAACACTTAAAGTGAAATATTCTTACCAGTGAATTATAATCCACCAGTAACCCTAAGTAGAGAATAGGATGCTCAGTTACAGTCACAGACATTCAGAAATAATAAAACAGTTTCACTGTAACCCAAGTGCAGCCGCATAACATGTACCTTCCAGCATCGTAGGTGCTTTGAATGGTAAAACCTGTCACAATGGTCTATCTGCTAGGACCCAGCAGAAATGTCTGCATGGCTTCACAGTTTCAGTAAAATACTTTGTAAATGATTAAAATTTTCTTTGCAGCAGTAGCAAAGCTGAATACTAGCTAAACCAGAATCATTTCTATCTGCTGACACCTTATAAATGGAAGAACATAAATATGACATTTATATAATGATTTTTAAATGGTTTCACTTTGTATTAGTTTTTATCATTCGTGAAGTATGCCAATTTAGAAAAGTCACTTAAAACAAACGATTCCCTTCGGGACTTTTGTTTAAGCAGAAATGCAGTAACAGGAAATACATTATCATGTTTGTAATAGAGATCATTCAAGTCAGAACACACATTTTCTGCCTCCAAAACTAAAGTCCCTGAACTGTGTTGGATTTGCTAGTCAACCACAGGTTAGCCAGCCTTACCAATCCCAGAAGATACCCACTGAACAGGCCTTCAAGACTTAGTCTTTAATTACAGACTAAGTACATTTATTTTAGGAAACTACCTCAAAAATGTTCAAATTAGTAAAAAAAAAAAAAAAAAAAAGAAAAAACCAAAACCACAAAACACCCCCAGACGCCCCACCAAACCAGACAGCTGGACTAACAACCATTTAACAGCCCTGCCTGTAGCAGGCTGCAGAAAGAGGTATTTTCAGAGCTCCTCAAATCATGGTTCTTACACAGCAAGGAATACACCTTTCATTTGATCACTCTTCTCACAAAAACCACCTCATGTCACATAAAAGCAGAGTTAAAAGCCATTTCTCACTTGTTCCTGTCCGTCCAATGCAGCACAATACTCGAAGACCGTAAAACACATCAGCAAAGGGGAGCTGAGCCCAGGAAAGCACCGAGAACATCAGGAGGTCCCTCAGTCTCACCGGCTGGGGCTGCAGCAGCCGCCCCGAGCTCTCCGTGCGAGAGAACAACTTGCACCTTCTGTCTCCTTTATCGCCCCAATGACTGCAGCCTTCGTTTAGCTGGACATATTTTATTTTCTTCCTGGAGAAGAGCTGCCTTGGTGCACAAGCCAGGCAAGCAAGGAAAACTTGCCCACGCAGCCTTCAGCATCTCGTAACTTTTCACGACTTTGTTTTCACAAAATAAGTAAGACTGAACAAGCGCATGTGTGTCTATGTATGTACATGCTGAACGTAATTATATTGAGGGAAAGGAATATAAAATAGCCAGACAACAGAAAAGTGATGGGTCATTGCACAGACCTTAATTTAAACTGTAATGGTGGCTTAATGGACCCCAGAAAGTTTTTCAGTTCTTCCTCACATTGTGGCCTGCTGAGCCACCTACACCTAGTCATTAATTCTGTGCCCACGGTTCGCACCTCTAGGACACAAAGACACCGCTAAGGAGTTCCTCCGCACACTCTGGAGATCTATGGATAAGCAGCACCATAACCAGCTCGTGAAGTCCTCCCCCTCTCAGCTTGCTTCTCTTTTATGCTTTTGGGGGAGTTCATTGGAAGAGAATACAGGAAAATGGCCCTTTAACATGACTTGCTCTTTCTGTTTTGAAAAAACATCCTTGCAGAGGGCCATATTATTGCAAACACCCAACTTAAACTCCTACACCTGGGAAGTCAAGAGCCTCAGAGGCCTCGGAGCCGCCCCAGGAACACCCTGCTCTCGTTCCAGCCCTGCTCCGCAGCTTGCAGTGCCCGAGAAAGGACCAGCTGCTTGCTGCTGCTGGAAATAAGATTCGAAAGAAGAGATACGCGGGAAGGACATAGTGCAAAGACGAAGGAAAAAGCCAATAGGCCATCTTTTCTGCTGTATCAACTCAGAGACTGGAAACAAGCATTCCCTGTAGCGTGCTTGCAAAACTCTCGGAAAGGAGGGACAGGGACCTTCCACCACCACAAAGACTCTGCAGATTGGGGTATCCCAGCTCCTGAACACTTACGTAATGATTATCTGGAGTTTGGAAACGTCTTACTTGGGAACCTTTTTAAACGCTGAAAAGAGCTGTCACTTTTTGTGCATTCCTAACACCACTTGACGACCTGTTAGGAAACACTCAAAAGGCAAAGGCTGCACTCCTGGCCAGGATACATTAATCAAAGTCTCCCGTAACGGTTAAGAACTGAGCTGCAAGCATCGCATTTGTAAAAAATATTTCCTTTTTATTTTTCTTTCTTTTCCCTCCTGCAAAGCTTGACATTCTATAGCCCTGCCCAAAAGAATAACACTAGCTTGTCAGCTAAAACATACTAGGGGCTAAAAATTTAACTCCCCATCCTTTGAACAGCAAAGCATGAAAGGGTAACATCAATGCATGAAAGGGTAACAACAACATGGGTTTATGAGAAACAGAACTTGGCTACTTTCCAATGAGATTATATGTTTGGGTTGATAAAGATAATAGCACTGACATAATAAACTCCGATTTCTGCAATGCATTTGCTTCACATTAAGAAAGAATAAGAATGAAACATAAAATATCCATTTACATAAATTGATTAAAAATTGGGTAAGTGATCAGTCACAAAATACAAGTTACACATACAAAAACACACATCCTTGATGATTTTCAAGAGGTTCTGCAGGGCTTAGCTTTCATTCTAACAAAGTGATTGGTATTTTTATAAAGAACTGTGAAAAAAGCTCATCGCTACTAACAGATTTTACACTTTGAAAAGAATTAGGAGAGTGTTGAAGCATAAAGATGACAGGTCACAAACAGAGACCGAGATACTTGTGTAAGCGGGGTGCAAGCAGTCCAACAACGCTCAGCTGACAGAAGGTTGTGTAACTCGGACCAGAGACAGATCAGCCGGTGCAGGGGCTGGAGAGCCAGCCTTGCTAAGCAGTGATCCTAAACAAGACCTAGGGAGGCCAGCGCAGCCAAGCACAGCGTGCCGGGCAGCAGCAACGCGAGACTGGGGCGGGTGCGTGAAGCAAGAAGAGTCTGCTGTATTCTCCTGCTGCAAAAAGCATCTCTCTCCTGGTGCAAAAAGCATCTCCTGGTGCACAGCATGCTTTTCAACATGCCCCTTAGCATGGACCCAGTTTTAAGGATGGGCCGTGAGAATCGCTGAAGAGTTGGGCCATACTGGCTATGACTAAGGAGTTCAGTCTGCACAATTTATCTGAGAGAGGGCAAGGGATTATCCGAGACTCATCCAAGAAACTCTCATGAACCAGGGTACATCAGAAGTTCGGTGAGATGATCACAGTGGTACTCTCTGACCTAAAGTCTGTAACATAGTTATGTTACAGTTATAGTTATGTCATAAGATACACGCTGTTCGCTAGGGTCCTGGAATACTAACTCGAATGCTAGTTACCAAATGCAAACAAGATAGTTCAAATCTTGGCTAGACTGGACCTATGAAAACATGAAGTCAGCAGCACCAAATCTAAAAAAATGTGAGTGCTGCTTAGTGATAGGAGTTCCTGCAGCCTATCGTGACAAGAGTCTGAAAATTGCATAAGCAAAAATAAGCCCAACCAAAACAAAAACCGTATCTTGCACTGGCAGATTCACAACTGGTGGGCATGGATACATTCCTTTCGAGTCAGTGTGTTCAGACCCCTTGATCACAGTTGTTTAATACGCTAAAATATCTAGACTATAGAACTATGGATTTTATAATGTGATGCAAGGAATGTTCCACATACTGTATTTAACAAACAGCATCAGACATTCAGAGACTCTACAGAAAGCCGTATTAATCAGGAAACTATGAGGAAAATACACTGTATGCAATTTTATGAAAGATTTCAAGAACAAAATCACAGAATTATAGAATGGTTTGGGTTGGAAGGGACCTTTAAACGTCACCTAGTCCAACCCCCCTGCAGTGAGCAGGGACACCTTCAACTAGATCAGCTTGCTCAGAGTCCCATCCAACCTGACCTTGAATGTTTCCAGGGATGGGGCACCTACCACCTCTCTGGGCAACCTGTTCCAGTGCTTCGCCACCCTCATTGTAAAAAATGTCTTCCTTCTATCTAGTCTGAATCTACCCTCTTTTGGTTTAAAACCATTACCCCTTGTCCTACCGCAACAGGCCCTGCTAAAAACTCTTGTCCCCATCTTTCTTGTAAGCCCCCTTTAAGTACTGAAAGGCCGCAGTCAAGCCTCCCCGGAGCCTTCTCTTCTCCAGGCTGAACAACCCCAACTCTCTCAGCCTTTCCGCATAGGAGAGGTGTTCCACCCCTTGGATTACTTTTGTGGCCCTCCTCCGGACCCGCTCCAACAGGTCCCTGTCTTTCCTGTGCTGCGGATGCCACAGCTGGACGCAGCACTGCAGGTGGGGTCTCAGCAGAGCGGAGTAGAGGGGGAGAATCACCTCCCTCGACCTGCTGGCCACGCTGCTTTGGGTGCAGCCCAGGATACAGTTGGCTTAAAAATACTTAAAAGACTTCCAAATGGGAAACTTAACGTTATGGAAAAGAGTGGCCTGGTAGTTTGGGCTTCACACTCAGATTTCATTGAGTAGTGCAAGGAGAAGATGCTGTCAACAGAGACATCATTTGCCAAAAAAGGGTTACGGTATGTTTAATCATGTATTATTTCCTACATTCGTAATACCCAATACTAGTTACAAATGCATACAGAAACCTTCCTCTCTGTTCTCTCTCCCTCCCCCAAACGCTCTGCAAACAGGGAAAAAATGCAAAAGCCAGCTTTACTCTACAAACTCCCTTAAGGGGGTATACAAAGATGAAGCTATTTTTGGCTATCTTGCACACTCTGTAATGATGTGTACCTACGCAAAGCGAATAAAAACTCTTCAATTTGGCTAGTATTAGACTTCAAGGACACTAACAAGGTACTACAGAACAGAAGAACCCACCCAGAGAGAGGTAACCCAACAGAAGTGTTTTGCCCTCCTCTATTAATTTCAGTAAATAAAAAGACTCAAACCTCTTTGAATGAAACAACTAAAAAAAAAACCCCAACAACAGTGCACACAAATATCATATTAATTTGAGTGACACCACGTGGTTTGACTGCTTGGGGTTGGGGGGTTTTTTTAAAGACAAATTGCACTGCCTGCAAAACACAGGGTTGAAGATCCACTTGGTTCAATGCACATTAAACAAAACGGTACTGTATTCAATAGATGAATAATATTACTGCTAAACACTTTCATTAAGGAGTTATAAAGAATAATTTTTTTTTTCCAAAGATAGATCTCTCTGCTCAATAAAAGTTAACCGCCTACAAAACACAAAATACAGGATAGTGAAAAACTCGACTAGAAGTTAAGATAAATTACCTGGGAACTCTGCCTAGTTTTAATGTGATTTTAAAACACTTTATAATTATTCTTTAAACTTTCCAAAGTTCAGGTATTTCATCTCTCCTTAGAGACTTTCCTATTAATAAAGACCAATCAATATGCCCTTTTAAGACTGCAAATGCTGGTCTCTCTGAAGTCCCTGTGGCTTGCCTAGTATGAAAGCTTTTTCCTAGTATGAAACAACAGCTTAATTACTAGTGAAGGAGAACCAGCAGTTTGAGTAAGACATTTCTTGATCACCAGCAGTAATGGACGCTCACTGTAAAGAATGTAAATCCTGGAACTTATTTTCCCACAGTCCCCAGGATAAGTGACAGGTGAGTACACAGAAGGCTTTCATCAGTCAACAAGTTATTGTTCGTTCATGGAGAAAATGGTACTCATACAGAAAAATGAAAGCACAGATGTCTGCAGAGTAGACTGAAAAAAAAAAAAAAAAAAGGGACGCAGTGTTTAACCACATATCACAGGACGTTACTAGTAACCGCCCTAACCTGGGACAAAGAAATGTAGTATATATCCTTGCAGGAAAATGTTCGAGAGCGTTACTAAAATTAAAAGCACAACAGACACCCTCAAATGATTCTATTTACCTCTTTCTCAATAAAATCTTTGTTTCTATACAGCACCACTTCCACAACACTCGGCTTTGCCTTTCCCCACCGCTCAGCCTTAGGCTGGCTGGCACCGGCAGCCTCACCCTCCGCTAACGCTGCATCCCACCTCGCCGTCTCAGGCCGTGGAGCTACCATGCTCGTGCGGAAGAGCAGGTCATGAATGGTTACGGACGCAGTAAAATGAGGCTTAGTCTGAGGATGACAAATTGTCACCAAGAGTAATTTCAAAAGCTTCCTGGGGAAATCAAAGAAAGTGGCGACATACATTTTGCATAAAATGCTTTTGCTCAGAATTTTCAAAGGAATATGGTCTCTCCTCTGTGAAACAGTACCAAGACGACATTTCAGAGTCTCTGCATGTGCATTCATGGGTCTCAATTTTAATATGTTCATCCTTTTAAATGAAGTATTAAAAACCCCACTTTGTTTGAATTAATTCTTTTATACCTTATTTCATTACACATTTTCTGTAGAGATTTCAGCAAAACCTGGATTAACGCAAGGTACAGAAGATGGAGAGGATGAATGAATTTAAGTCTGTGAGTCTAATTCAACTCATCAGTAGAGTGATCAGAAGTGTCTTGTCATCAATTCTTGCCCAATTCCTCCCAAATCCTCCCAAGATACCCTTTTTGTGTAATTACATAGTAAGTTCAGGTAAGATACCGTGATAAATAGCACAAATAAGGCATGAAAATACCTGAAAAGCTTACATAAGAGGGCAGGGCTGCCTTTAAAACTCACGAGCACGTTATAATCCAAGGCCACGCACTCATTTGCAATTGACTGTACACAAGTTCAAAGCACACACCACAGTTTCAGTCCATGCAACTGAAGTCAGAGACAGCAGTTTGCACTTCAATTTTCAGCTCATGCTGATGTGCATGCTAGGGTGAGAGGTACAAAAGTAGTTCAGAAAACACATGGGGAAAAAAAAAGGTCACTATGGAACTTGGCAGCTGTTTATCCTAGTGTGCACACAACTCTATCGATGGGCTTCACTCTCATGAAAGCCGTGAGAGATTTCTGAGCTTTCATACTACTTTCCAAATAAAAGCTTTATTATGAATACCGTGCAGCGCATTAGCATTCATTTCTCAGCCAAACCAGGACCACAAAATGTTTTACATATGCTAATTTTGCCAGGTCACAATTTTGCAGGATGAGACAGATGCAGGGAGAAATCACAGCCAGTCTGAACTCATTTGGGCCGTCCTTTTCTGCAAGATTTCCATACAGGACTATCCACACACACGCGGTGCAGCTGGACAGAGCCCACCCTGCAAGCCTCATCGCCCAGAACACGCTGGATTTATTGTGCCCGTACAGCCTAACACCCGCCCACTTGAGAGTTAGCCCGAGCACAGACTGAGCACTTGCGTCAGATCCTGGCCATCGTGCAGTCGAGCCCTCCGTTTTCTAGACAAAAATTTATAGACTCAGAAAGGGGAGACGCCCGAGGAAACCCGGGCACTTGACAGCTCTACTCATCTTGCAGGAAAGCGTACAGGAGCTCTATTTTCTTGCTTCTGGTGGTAACCATACCTCCAAACTCTTGATCCTATAAATCATTACCCTGTTAGCACACCAGGCAGCACCAGATTGGACGCATGACGCTTATCTGACTTGTTTAACACCATCTGCCTCCGTGTGTGAAAGAACGGTTCAAGTCACATAGACACTGCATTACTCTCCAGAAGAGCACTAGTGGAAGTGATTCATGCCATTATTAAATAATACTGTTCATGTTCTGTTAACAGAAGCACAAGGACCCATTTTTGGTTAAGAAAACACTGTCAAGGTCCATTGGTTTAATTTTATCCTGAAACAGGAGCATATGGAAAATCATCCCATAGGGACCGGTGGTATTCTCCTCAACAGATGTTCTTGCCATAGGAAACATTTAGAAGGAAGGCAGGTGTGATTGATGAGATGGCTCACAAACATAAACCTTTGCCACAACAGGAACACCATTTCCATTCAATTCCTGCACTGTGTCAAGGCTTTAGAGGAAAGAAAAGCCATCATGTAATTTTGACAGAAAGAGAGGAAGGGAGAAGGGCAAATGCACACTCATTTTGTGTCCTTACAGAAACAATACTGTGTGTTAAAATAATGCCTAGTAAAACAAGCAATAATCTTTCCAATAAAGTGTTATTATTTCACAAAAAACTCCTTCAACATAAAGATACTACAGTAACCAATTTAGAGCTGATTTACCACTATAACAAATCAGATTAGTTTCTCTTTTGTTATTACTACTATCTCTCTTAACCAACCTTAAGTTAATAACCAATGATTTCTTCTAGTCTGTTTACTTGGTTGCTTCACTAAATATGTGCCCAGCCAGTAACAGGAGACCTGCTCTCAAGAGATGAGGCTATGTGGAAAACGGAGCATTAACCTCAGTGTTTTAGCCTCAGCCAAAAATTACACACTAATGCTTTGTTGCTTTTGAGACTTAAGTGTTGCGTTTTTCCTGTGCTACAACCAAAACCCAGCATGCATGTTCTGACAGTACAGACACCAGCTCTAAATTTTCAGATTACGCTGAGCAGAATCTAGCAAGACACTTGATAGGCCATCCTTAGGAAGATCGTGCCCTTACAAACAGCGACCTTGGCAAATGCTCACAGACGCAGCATTTCTAGAAAGTATCAAGAAAAGGTTCCTTCATTCTGCAGGCTTGCTGTAGAATGTGCAGCTACACTTTCAAATTAAGTCGTAGAAACACTGACTGAAAACTTTTTCCAATCCTGTCAGTTAAAAAAAAAAAAAAGGGAAAAAGAATCAAAGAATTGACACAAGTAGGCTATTTAAAACAAAATCAGAAAGTCAGCAGATAACATGAACGTCTACAGGAAACACATTACCACCACTTCCACAGCCATAAAAATAAAGCTTGGTAAAGTAAGGGTGACCAAAGCAGCTCATGCATGACCTCACCACTTTGGGCTGGAAGGTAAGCCCCAGGGGAACGGCCAGACACGAAGAGCCAAGGCCATGCAAGGATGCTGCCCGCTCCCCGTGCTGGCTCCTCCGCCCTGAGGTTTCAGTGTCGCAGCTGCTGAAGCACCATGATCATGCTGAGAAAGTCGGACAGTTGACTTGCACAGAACAACATTTTTCTTAAAAACAGGTTATACATTCTGTGCTAGATAAGCAACCATCAAGTTACATCAATTTACCTCTGCTCTCAAGTTCAAGGCTCCACTGGCATCAGACACTTTAGGTTTGTTTTCTGACTCTGAGCCTCCAGCTATTGGCAATAACTCCAACAAAAATCAAATCTATACACCAAAGTGTAAATGCATAACCTGAGCGGCATCATGGCTCATGAACGGAATGAGAGCCTTTCTTCCTGTTTTTTTTCAATAGGAAGCACTACCTGGAAAACACAATGCTTTATTTTTACAGGTATGTTCAAAACCCAGCGATTCGTGCAGTTGCAAACCTGACCTAACTTCAGAATACAACAGACCTTTAAAAAACAAAACAAACAGCAATTCAGAAGCAATATGAGCACTTAAAAAAAAAAAAAGAGATTTCCAAATTAAAGGTTTTTTTTTTAATGTTTCTCTCTCTGAAGTTTCCACTTTGCACTAGTACGTTCCAGGTGTTGGACGAAACCTGAAAATTTTGACAATAAGGCTCCTGACTTTTGGAAGAAAAGACAAGCAATAGCTCAAGCTCTCAGCAGGAAGAGTTTATTTCTGTGGAAGCCTCCTACATAAGAACTTCTGAGGTCAACTGCAGGACATGCCAGATAATCTTGTTCATAAATTCAGCAACCTTCATCTTAAAACAACTGCAACTCTTGCCATGCCACTCCTAAGGCAAAGCTGTGCTAACACCTTACTTCTCCTCTCTGTTTAGTTTACTCAAGGCCAGTTGAGATACACTGCTTCCCAAAACAACTTCATCCTTTAGCCTTCATGGCTCTCTTCCTTCTAGTGAGTTTTCCCTCCCTTTGCCTTTCTAAAGAGTTATTACATCCCCTCTTGGTTTGCCAAGCTAACTGAGCTAAAGTTTAGCCTTACTGCATAAGCAAGGTTCTCCATTCACTTAATCGCTCTTGCGGCCCTACATGACACGTTCTTCCTTCTTAAGACAGTGACCTCAACTGCAAGGGTAGTCTCTGCACCCAGACAAGTCACTGCTGCTCTTAGGTGCCTGATTTCTCTGTAAGCAAAATGGGGACAATTTTTGTTGGCTGGGCTATTATTTGAAGTTGCACCATAATCCTTACACTGTCTGAAACCAGTTCAACGCACTCAATGAAATAAATGCAAATATACTTTGCCAACAGCTCAGTTTAAAGATGACTTATGACTGTTCAGTTTAGGTTGGCTCTTTACCAAACTAAACCAAACTTACATAAACCATGTGCTGATTGAAATAACAGGGTTCACAGGACTCACCATATCAATATAAATGCAAACCTTGTAACCCTGAATATGTGACCAATGGCGTAGTAAAAGAATTGCAGCAAGTGGGTCTGAAAGACACCGGGAAGTACCACCAGTCTACTCCCTTGCTCCAAGACTGGAGCAATGATTTCTAAATTATTCCGACAGACCTGTACACCAACTTCAGTGAGTCTCCCTAGGGAATATTTGTCAACGCTTAAGGCCTCTTAGTTGGAAAGTGCTCTCTTTTGTCCACCCTACATCTCCACAGTTTCATTTTAAGGCCGCTAATTATTTGCCTGTACACAGTGGGCATGAAGAATCATTTATTCAACTCCTCCTTTAAGTAGACTTTTGGGGCTTTTTTCAGATACTATTCTTCAAATACCTTTGTCTTCAATATCTTGATCTCGGCCACCTCCTCCCCAGACCAGACAAACCATCTCTCACTATGAGCCATGTACTTGAGATCTCTGCTTGCTGTTGTAACCACATGCTGGATTCTGACTGACTAGCCCACATCTTTTTTGAAGTGAGATGCATGAAGCAGTTCGCACTGGACATGCTGTTAGTTATGCAAGGGAATTGTCCAACATTTTGTATATTAAGATTGGGAGACTGGGGAACATCAGTTGAAAGCACAGTTCATGGTTCATAACCCCCCTGCTGATACACATTCCCACTTCTGAGAAGAGCAGAGACTCAGTAGGTGTTTCACAGATTCTTAATTAATGTTAAATCTGAAAATAGACAGCATTTTAATGGTCAGCAGCCAGCTGAGGTTAATATGACTGTTCAAACTTTGAGCTGTTGATTTAGTCGACCTGTGGGGCCTGGAACACAATACTTCTCTCATCCATTTTCTGGAAAACCTTTCGGCTACCTTGGTGCACTCGCTCTGCCTTAGAACCACGGGACAAGGCACCTCAGTTAAGAGGAAAAATCCAGAAAAGCCCACAGGCAGTGCAGTACTTGCGACGTTAATCTTTAAACAGAAACAGTTTTTCAGAAAGGTTTGAAGAGGCTCATACATCCCAATTAGATGCCCTCCTAAACAACAATTCAGAGGGGATTGCGCTGCTCATTCTCATCAGGGCATCCTCCGTTCCCAGCAACTGTGTTCACAACCGTACCACGTGGGCAAGCTGACTCGTCTGCATCCTCCCCCCAGCACCGCCGCTTTCTGCGCGAGATGCCTGCTTTCATTTCCCACCGCGGCAAGGCAGGTGACGAGTCAGACAGCAAAGGTGCTGCTCAGAAAAACAGCTGAAGAGCAGCACAGATCCCGTGTTACACCAGAAAGGCAGAGAAGAGGGCTCAGAGCTCTTCCAGGATTCACCGCAAAGGTAACGCATAGGCAAGGAGAAAGGGTAATTCGGGAAGAATGTTGCCCAGAGGGAAGAAATCCTCCAAGCCCCATCTCTCATTAAAGAATCAAGCCAGCTTCCGCTCAGGTGAAGGAGCGAGGACAGGATTCAGACAGTGCCAGGAGGGAGGGGACAGGAAGGCATCCCCCCGCTCTGACTGCACGTCGCCCACAGTTCCCAGCCCCTGGCCTTCTCCCTCTCCACAACCACCCATCCCCATTTATCCCAGCCCCTCATTCCTCTCCTCCCTCCATGCCCTGCTGAGTCCCCGAGTCCCCCCGCCTTGCAAGCATTCATTCCTACAGTTTATCTTCCCTTGGAAAACACTTGGGAGTGTCTTCTCAGTTTTCTGCTGCACTGGTATTAAGATTATTCCCTCCTTACCTCCCGGAAAAAAACCCAAAACCAAAAACCAGATCAGTGTAACGTGATTTCCAGCAGTGGCCAAATTCAACCCGACGCCAGTGGGGTGTGTATCAGGTTCAAGACTTCTGTATAGACCGTAAGGATAACCAGCCCGGCAGGCAGGCGAACAAGCAGGGCAGAATGCCCTCTGTCAGTGCCACCTGCGTGGCTCACTCATCTAAAGACCTTAATTAACTCTTTCCTGAACTGCATTTTCCCTCTGCTGTGCCTAAAGAGCAGCGAATAGCACGCAAACATTTGGGGATCATACAAACAAACTCTGGAATAATCACATTCCCCTTGCTGTGCGCGTTGGTGTTAAACGTCGAGCCTGCCTTTCCCACCCTGTCACATTTTAGTTGTCCTACAATTTGCTAGCAGACAACGGTACTTGTTGTCCTTTATATCCACGTTATATAACTGTGCCTCTGCATGTGGACAAATCTCTCCAATATCAGCTTTAACCACATTTTCCCATGAACGTTCACGGCAATTTTGAGAGGAAGAAACACTGGGAACTCACTCTCATGAATCATCGTTTTGCCTTAATACCACATGCGACCGTGCTTTCAAAGTCTGCCCACCAAGAGAAACAGCCTCTGCAGAAACAAGTCATGCAGGGCGGAGGGGAGAAAGTCTTAACGGCAGTCTAACCTGAAGCTGTATTTTCACAGAGGCTCTGTTAGAATTCCCTGTTTCAAAACAGCTCAAATCATTCACCTGTTTGCCTGTGCCAGCAGAACAGCAAAGGAGAGCAGTGCCCGCAGGGCTACCAGCAGCCTCATGGCCACCACCACCAACCAAGAAAGAACCCAACCCGGTGGCCCAACCACCACCCGCTCATCCCATCACAGCTTGTTTCCCATTCCTGAAACACCTACACAGGCGTTACTAAACCAGCAGCTTTCCTAGCAGGTAACCCAATTAATTCTTGCTTTCTTGCACTGCTCCGTGCTTTGCCAGACTCCCTCTCCCCGGGCCCGCTGCCCTACGGACAGAGGTTGGTCCAATGGAGATGAGGCAGTGCTCCCCGGCCAACCTGCCCGGCACGCCGCGCAGAAACGGAGGAGATGCAGAGGCCATTCGGGGAGACAAATTCTCAGCCTCTGCTGTTAAAGCTCCATTTCTGATGAGAAAAAAAAGGTATCTGAGTAAGTTCCTCTGAAGCCAATCTCTTTCTCTGCAACAGCTGATAAATACTGTTCTTTTATCATAGACGAATCTGCTTTTTTTTCATATTTTTAACTTCATACGGAAGATTTTTCGTAACTGTAGAGTGTTATACAGCACAGCCAAGTATTACAATGTGCCTTGCTTTCTTTATAATGAAAGTTTGATTTGCGACATAATAGTGTATTTAAATTATTACGTAAAGTGAGGAAACTCTTTCCTCATCCAATTAAACTTATAGGCTCTTGAGAAAGAAATTCAGGAATGTTTCAACCTAAAAAAGATGGGAAAAACAGATGCGGAGAATGCATGTGATCTCAAAAAAAAAAAAGTGTGCACTTAAATCCAGAACAAAAACCTTCTCTTAATTCAAGTAACTCAACAGAGCTTAACTAGCTTGAAATAGGACTTGGAAGAAATTACAGCAATAGGTCTTTTCAGAATTCAGGTAATATACTGTAAATATTTTCTGTGACATTAGTAAAATGGGATCCCTTTATAATAGGGATACCCATCTGGTAGAGTAACTAGCTGGAAATAAACTGATGAAGCACAGCTACTTATCCCACATAAGACAGGACAGCCTCTCATTATTGACTAGAAACTTAAAGAAAAAAAAGCCACGTTTAAAGGAAGCCACCATAGGACCGTACGTATTAGTTTCGAGGACGTTCAGTTAGACTGAGAAGAGAATGTAACTAATAATTTTCTTATTATGGCTTTTATACGTTGGCTGCTGTTCCAAGGAAAGATGGATTAAATACCACGTCTGTTTGGTTGGACTTCAAATTAAAAGCTCTATGATGACCTTTCATTCCCAATAGGCTGTTTTCATTGCCTTTTTTTTTTTTTTTAAAGTCTATTAAGTACATTAGGTCCTCCAGAACATTACCCTGAATAAAAATGGTTTCAAATGCAAGAGGAAAAAAGAGGGTAGGAAATAAATACATCAACAGAAGTCTGGCCTACAAATTCAATTCACAAACCTCCCAAGTTCCCACCCCACAGATGACGAAGGGGAGCCCTTGGTCCTGCTGTGACAGATCCGAAGCCCTGCCCTGGTCCAGAGTCCGGCTGTGCAGGCACGCTCCGGCACGGCCATTGCTGCCGGTGGCAGCTTTCGGCACCAGCAGGTAAGACAGTAAGGAGACAAAAAGAAACAAACGCTAAGTCCACGCACCATAATATTAAGACATTTCAGATGGAGATATGATTTTGCAACTGATTAAACACGTACAACCAAAGTTTTCTAAAAACCTCGCAGGCTCAGCCTGTAAGAGGATTTAATATTTCCAACTTTCAGCTAAGGAGGCTGCCATGGGAAAAGACTAGACCTGATCTGCAGCTTCTGAAAGGAACCAAGAAATACAGGGGTAGGAAATAAAACACACTTACCTATGGAACTTTGAAACAAAAAAAACCAACACCAACCCTAGGGTAGTTTCTTAATTGTGTTTAAATTCACATAGCCTTCTCTAGAGCTGGAGAAATTCAAGTGAAAGAGTCTGGGAGTTTTCTCCCTGAAAACCAAGACAGGGCTGGCTAAAGAAATTTTTCTCATCACATCCCTTTCTCCCAAGACATTTCCATGGGAAAAAAAACAGTAATTCCCACTCTAATAATACACATGTAAAATGTACTTTATTAAAAAAGCATTTCGGGCGCTAGCTCCCAGCACGTGTTAACAGGCTGCCAGCCACCGAGACACAACACGCATTTCCTACCCGGGAAGGCAGCACATCACAGCACGTGCCAGAGCCAGCTCTTCCCACTCTTTCCCGCAACTCTGACATTAAATCCAGAAAATTTCTCCTTACCCCTTTCTGCTCTTTCAGTTAACCTGATTATAGAAGTAATCTGCGGCATTTCTCTGCTGCAGTGCAAAGAAATAGAGCGGTGGGCAGCCTCCCTGGGAATTAACTACTATCAGCACACGATGCTGAGCCTTTTATTTTGACAAAAGCTTGGTTTTCATCAAGCTCTAGACGAGAAAGTTTTCAAAGACCACTCATTTTATATTAGCATTCTTGAAACAAATATAATTTGGATTTACTGCAAATATCATCCTTTTTCTAAAAGATATATTTTTAGTCTACAAGACTGCAAGATGTATTTTTAGTCTACAAGACTAAATATGTACAAGTTTGGAGATCCAAGAGGTTCCAAGCAGCTGTAGTTAAATTCCAGGTATCTCAGAAAAGGGTGCTCAGAAGTATTTAGCAAAGGACTTCTTACAGGAGGCGGCTACCTTAGTCTTGCTAGCAGATTCAGACAATTTCCAAAGAACTCAGTGGTTTGAATATCATAAATAAAAGTAATAATAATAAAACATTGAAATCTAGATACGGATTATCATGCCATATAAAAAGACCAAAGCATTTTTAAGATGGAAGAAAAACTTCTTACAGGTCACAAAGTGATTTACTTAAAAGATTTTAACGCTTTGTTTTGAGAAGTTTTCAAAATTAGAAATTCTAAGAACAATTTATTGACAGCAATGAAACAAAATCTATAGCACAGCCCTCCTTGGAGCTGCAGTTTCATTTTAAAGATCAATTTTCTCAACTTTCTAGCATCTTAAAGAGTATGATAGCACATGATCAGCACCATCTTACACACAGTATTCAAGAGAAAGTTAATATATCAATTGCCGTGTAAAGAAACAGTTGAAGTATTTGTAAAAGCAAGGCTTTGGTAGAACTGTACCTAACAAGTTCACAATCCACCTAAACCACTCCAGGTACTTTTTAAAGAAAGCACTTGAGAATTCACAAACTAAAGACTACTTTTATTTTTTTAAAAATCATTCAGGCATGCTTTGCCTACCAGAAGTAGATTATATATTCTGCACCACTACAATTAAGAGTGCCACATACTGCAATTAATTTTAAAACCCCACATAGTTTAAAGGGTCTTTTAACAAAGAATAATACTCATGGCAATGATCTTATTTAATAGCTGCTAAATTTAGCAGGACATTGACAATTTTAGATTCTTGTATTTATCTCACCTGTACAAACATTTATCCTTATGATTACTATTGCACATCTGTGTGTGGGGTTTTTTCAAAGTAACTCTCACATCCATCTAATGGATACGCAATAAGAGAGACCAAGCAAACAAACAGTAAACTCTTGCCATGAATGTGAAAGTAAACAGCAACTCAACAGGTGAGACCAAAGTAATCCAAATCACCACACAGCCATTACTTAATGAATTCCCCACTCCACTTGCAGTATTGTTACCAGATATATCACACCTCAGCTATTTAACAAGGCTTAACACTACAAAATGAACCCAGGCAGCAGGTCTAATGTTTCTCAAAGAAAGGTAGAATTACTAGATTTTACTCTGAAAAGCAAGGGAAGCATTTGAGCATGTATTTTCACCTCCACATCTAGGGTTATGGAGAAGTCAATCAACTGAACCGCTCACTCTCTAGCTGCATTGATAAATGTATATATATATGTATTTACAAACACGCTGACTTTGCATTGCGTTTTCCTGTGTGGAGATTACAGCTCTGGCACAGGCTTATATACTGCCGCTGCTGTACACTGTATATAGTTATATAGCTGCTTTTCTTGTCTCCAATTAAAAAAAAATTGTTTGTTCACTTTAATCCTGCAAGAGAAATAACACTCTCAAGACCTGCTATCATCACACCACTATCAGTGCAAGGAATTATTTAAAGCCAGGAAAATTTGCATGGCAATTTTGGGCAGACCGAAGAATAAAACTTGCTGCTCTGGGAATGTTATTACATTTCAAAATATATAGTGTGCTTAAAACACAGACTGAATATAATTCTTATTGAAACAAATGCATAAACCCTGACTGAGGGGTTTTAAAACTTCGGTACACGACCACCTTAGAAACAGCACGCAGGAGCTTTTTTTTTTTTTTTTTTAAACTGAGCTCATTAAAACAGGTGAACGGGCTTTCACAACCAATTATTCATCTGACTGTCTTAGACCTCTAAGAGTAATTAACATTTCAGCATGTTTAAGATCTTCTAGTTAAACCAGTTCTTCCATTTTTCCATTCACACAATTAAACACTTTGTCACAGATTACAGTTCACTCTGACCCTTAAATCTGTATCCTCTGAGAAAAATACGCGCAAAAACTGTACTAAGTCGACAGAAAAACTGAATACACTTTGTTCAGAATTGATGCAACGATGATAAACAAGGAGTGGTTTTTACTTAATTCATCCAGGCTGGGAAATTACTTTAAAATAGACTTGAAGCACTCCACTGCGTCCTCCGTATGGATTGCATAGTCACCCATCCATTACTATACAAACACTGTAGCACTATATAAGGGCTATAAATAACGCTGCACACCCTGTGTTTTGCCAGGCTGTCCGTAGGACGCAGAGGGGAGCTGCCCCTCTAGAGCTCCACGTCAGCAGCTGCCGGACCCCGCCAGACCTGCCAGCTCCCCAACACGCCCCTGGTCCTGGTCCAGCTCCCGCCCTCCAGCGCCATCGGACCGCGCCATCGGACGGCAGCAGCATCTTCGCAGGCCGCGCGCCGGCTGCGGCTCCCGTCACAGCCCTTGTCCCCAATTACTGGGAGTTCGACATCTTTCACAGACTTAATAACCTCACGAAGAGCAGAGACAAGACTGAGAAAACTCATCCCTTCTAGTTATTTCTAGTGGTTGTCAAAAAAAAAAACAAAACGCAAAAGTTGTTCTTCAGCCTTTGTTTCTTCAGGAAATAAGACTGCGCTGATACTGCGCATGTGTGCATCTCCCCTGTTGTCCACAACACATTTAGTGAGTAAATCAGGGTAGTGACTCACGGAAACAAAGCGACTTTCAATTTTCAGGAAAACTGATATGAAAGGGAAAGAGAAATTCTCTAGTTGCCCCCACCGAAGGAAAAACTGCAGACAAAGCACAACCCTAGTAGCTGTAAAATCCCCAGAAAAGCACATTCAGTTTACATCTTATTAGGTACCGAGGACTCCAGCTACCAGACGATTTCATTACTACCCTGCTGACAAAAATCCATTTTGAAATACGTGCTATATATATATACATATATCATTTAAGGTACAAAGGTCACAGTTCATAAGAAATTAGAGTTCTCTCTTTCTGCACACAAAAATTAGCTTAGTGGAAATGTTTTAATGGCTTTTTTCCTTTCTCTAACAGAATTCATAAGTTACAATTTCAGCTCTAAAAATCAGAGGTAATGCAACTAGGATAGCAGATAAAGCATGCATAAAATACAGCACATATAAATTTTATCAAAGCTTTTTTTTAAAAAAAAATAAAGCATTTACAGCATGTGTACTGTCAAATCATTAATTGCAGCATCAGAATTAGGGTAGCTAAGCATTGAGAAGGCAGTCAAAAAGACTACAAGTACCAGTCACTGCTAAGAATCACAAACTGACAATTACGGCACAAGAGGTTATAAAACGCCTTTTCATCTCGTCTCTAGACGGTTACCTCATTTTTCCTTTATTTCTTTGCAAATTCTGATTTCCATCTCGGGTTTGTCAGGATTTTCAAAAAGACCAGAAGCTGCCATGGCTGTCACTAACTGCCTCCGAGCTGCGCAAAGCGGCTGCCCAGGAAAACACCCTGCACAAGCGGAACACCGTTAGGTGAAATAGTATCTTATGAGATTAATCAGGGAAGATAATCTCCTGCGATTGTGAGGGTGACCCTCTAAAGAAAAGAGAGAGAGGCATGAAAAAAGAACAAGTGTATTTATATACACCCTGTGGCAGTGCAGAAGGTATCGAAGAGCAGGACCCTGTCCTTGTGACTTTTGGAGTGGTGATGGAGGGCAGGGAAGAGGAAGAATGAGAAGGAAGATGACATTAAACTGCTTCTTAAGAGCCTACTGTAAAGTTTTTATAAAGTAGCATCCATTTTTAATAAAGCCTCCCTAGAAGTGCACAAAGGAACACAGGAAGGGGTTGATGAACCACCCTGTAATCCTTCCCCAATCTGCAACAAAACCAGGTCAGCATCAGTCACACCCCTCACACTGACAATTTGGGATTCCACAGCGACACTCATTTCATTTTTAGGTCCTAGGTTAGTAAAGCTGTGTATTTTATGTTACACCCTGTTCAGGCAAAGCTAACTCCCCCAATCGCAGACCCTCCGGTTTCAGTCTCTCTCCATCACCATCTTTGTGCTGACAGATTCCCTCCCAGCATGGACCGCACCCCCAGCAACACTTGTTATAAACGGAGTTCAGCAACATCACAAAAAAGGAAGAAAAATACAGATTGCTATTAGTGTGGCAAAAGTTAATAACCATCCACGGTCCTGTTTATTTGCACGAGTTGCTTTTGAATACACAGACTCCGTCATCTCGAGTGTCCCATTTTGCACACAAGAGTTTGCAGCCCACAGCCAAAGCTATTTAGAGGAAAACTCTGATTTGAAGCCCACATGTGAGCAAGCACTAGCCTGTTCCCCCCCTCCCTCAAACCACCTGAGAGAGAACTCTCAAAAAAAGCAGACACATACTTTAATAAATGAAGCTCCGTATTTAATGCTTTGATGTTACTTGGAGGACAAATTGCTGTTTCCAATAGTTTTGTAGCTTCTGTGGTTAAAAACTTGCAGTGCTGGCTTCATCTACGTAAACAGATGCACATCTCGGATCACACACATTTTAAGTATTCACTCTTTCTCATGGTATGGGATGTCAGAGTTCTCTGGAAGCAGTGAGCACAGCTGCTTTTCTCTCATACAAGCTTTCCATATTAGCAGCCCAGGTGCAGACATAGTGTATTTTGTGGCAGGGGTATGGGCTTTGGCAGAGTGCTCAAGAGTGGGGGGTGGAGAGGGAACAGGAATTCAAGCAGTCAAGCCACAAAAAAAAAAAAAAGAAAAAGCCAACCTCACAAAACATCTATCATTTATTCCAGAGAGGTAAAGAGAGGTTTCACTTCATTTCCCTCTCCCAACCACAGATATTTGCTACAAGTTTTTCTTCTTTCTGTACTTTGAGAAGAAGGCTTAATCCTCTTCCACATACAAGGATTCAGAGGGCTGTCTATAGGCTAGAGGAAACCGCAGGGTGCCTTTGCAGGAGTATCTTGCATCACATGGGAATCTATCCAGTTGGCTTAATTTAACATGACTATAAAAATACAGCATAGAGTTGACCCAAGTCCAAATGCGCTCTTCTGAAAGCACTTGCAGCTCTGACGCCCAGTCCTCCAGCTGCCAGTGTGCTGAAGGCACCATGCCTTTTCTTAAGATGAGGTGCCTGCAGAAGGTAAGGTCTCTTGCATACCCCGCAAATGGCCTCAGTCTTCACTTAGTTCAGTGTCCCCCTTGTGCATAAACACAGCTGGGACACAGAAATGAACTGTTCATCCATTCCTCAAACAGCTGATGCCAAGAGACACTTGCGGAGCACACCCAGCACGCTCTCAAAGGGCTGGGTGACAGCACCTACTTTCCTCTTACATGACACCTACAAGAGGTGTTCTCATCTACCCTCCCATGATGGCAACACTTAGACCAAAGGACTTACACAAACAGGGGAGTTCCGTTCCAAATTCCCATCCCCACCGGCAATAGTTACTGGAGCCTTTACCAAAGCCTCCAAGCTACTACACTGGCAGCTAAGGGAAGAGTGAGGAGCACACCTCCTGCAGTCAGACTTCACGCCTCTGCGACAGGCGATCCTTCCATTCCCAGGTAAGAAGGGAATCCCAAGAGGAAACATTGGAGCCTGCTAGATCGGACAGCGGAGTGGTGAGCCACAGGCCTCACCTCCCTCCCAGGCAGTTCGTGTGCCTGAAGATGCAGCGACCAGCTGTTGGGTAGAACCTTCCCCATCAGCACACTGCTGTTTCGGGTCCTTGCTCCGAGCTAACGCAGCTCGCTACCCACGCCGCTGGCAACATGCCTAACAACAGGTTACGGGTTGCACCGTCCGCCCTTATAGGAACGGGCCCCAGATGCCCAGGTTTACCACCCGCTGCCGGATACGGGTCCGAGACCAGCCTAAGCAGACAGTCCTTAAGGTCTGAAATGGAGACGCCAAAGTGAGTTTTCTATTTAAAGACCAAGTGATTGCTGCTACTTGACACCGATGGGGCTCAGCAGCTCTTAGCAGCCTACAAGAATTTATAGCTCAAACTTGCTTTAGATAACTTTAGTCCAGTTCAAGAGTCTGCCACACATCTGAGGACCAGCAGATCATCAGCAGAAGCTTTCCTCTCACTTTTTTTAGAGGGAAGTTACAGAAAAATCCCCATTTGTTTCCTGGAACAGTGCTACAAGAGCTTCAAATTAACAAGGCCCTTACAATACAAATAAATCCCAAATATCATATGATATTCTCCCCCCTCCCCCATCTGCCTGTGCTGGAAGTTCCTGGAGATCACAGGCTTCGGTTAGGCTGAACTGCCACAACGACTTTTTAAATTCATTAAGGCCAATGAAAGATGTTACACAAGTTATTGCAACTTGTGCAAGAAAAAAAAAAAAAAAAAAAAAGCCTGGAGCGCAGCGGGGCCTGATGCTACATCCCCAGAAGCATGTGCAAAACCCACCACACACAGGAGAACATAAGCTGAAGAGGCAGGGTCACAGATGGGGTATAAGCAACCATTCTAGGTTCTTCTTACCAATCCATTTTACCCTACATCCTGTGGCTTAATACAAGTGGTTGTGTATTTTCTCTCCTTCTACTATTAATTTTATATATGCACAAACATTAAGCACATGCAAAACCACCCATGTTAGTCATGATCACGCTGTTTGCCAAAGGACAAGATATTCTCATCCTCCCTTAGTAATCAAAGGCAACGTCGGTCTTACTGAAATTGAGAGAAAAGCAAGTCCATTTTAATTAGTGCAACACTTGCTTTATTATCTACAACAATTCTCAAAACAAACGCTGATATGAAAGAGAAACAAAACAAGTTTAAATGCACATAACCGTGGCAATTTTCCTTAATTAATCAGTAAAGCCTAGAACAAAACCAAGCCTATTTGGAATCAGTTTTACAAGATCTAGATATTATCAAATGTTTCAGCAGAGCACTGCACAGGCCTGCAGCAACAAGACAGAGCCGCTGGAAATTTTGTGATTTCCCCCCACCCTTTTAAACTGTTTTGTTTTAACAGACAGAATTGATTCTGCTCAGTCAACCACCACAGCTGTATTAGCTCCAGCGAGTACAATGGGTCACCCAAAATGTTGCTCCAACTGAAAAGATCCAGACAGCATCAGGAAAAGCAATGTTTAGAAGCTGCTTATTGTACAAAAATCTGGAATAAACACCATAATTTTAATCCTTCAAGCACATGCCAGTGAGAGAAAGGAACATCCATTTCAGAAGCAGACGTAGGCAATGCCTGTTTTATACTGCTTTTGTAAAATAAATACTCAGTTCAATATATGAGGTGACCAACTGTCATTTGTTCTTTTTAATAAAACCTCATTTTATAGAATATGAACAATTTTTTATTATTTAGCTAAAGAAAAAACCTTCCTCCATCTGTTCAGTCTTACTGGGTTTTAGGCAGTTTCAAGCACTTGAAACACACTAACAATGGCATTTGGACAAGCCCTGTTAATACCAGAATACATGGAACACAGCATTACTGTGCTCAGTACAGAACCACAGCTTATTAAGGCCCATACTTCGCTAAAAAGTTAATGCAAAAGGTAAGATAGTTCCCCAAAAGCATAAGCATAGCTGGAAAAAAAAAAAAAAAAAAAGTCAGCCATCATCCATACAGATTTGCATTCAAAGTCTCTGAGTTAAGATGAAACGAAAAGCCTTTTAAGTAGTTTTCAGGAGAGCTGGACTGCAGCAGAACTTTCAGAATCTGAGAAAGGTGAATTGGTAGCTTTAGCAACCAACTACAGCACAGCTTTCCCCCAGAAAAGCATTGCAAAAAAAGGACTAGTGTGTAACAGGAACAGGCCCATTTCCTTTCAGGTTTTCCATTTCTTAGGAAAAGCTAGGAATCAAAGATGGTTTAAGTTTACTTGCCTAACCAAAAGTTACATTAAAATTCAAATTAACTCTGGTAAAGTGCTGCCAAGATAGGATCAAATACTACTTAAAGCCTAATTTTCCTTTAAAAAGTCAGGAATGAAGATCAGATTGAATTCACAAAAAACAGCCAAATAAGAAAAAACCCACAAATGTTATCTGAGCCTGCATTCTCCTATCTGTTTTTCTCAGAGTTCATGGAATAAGTGTTCTGTATCCCCCTGTAGCAAACAACTGAAGAACAGATGGTATTAGGTCTTAGGTTACTCCTTCCTTGATAGTTTAAACAAGATGTATATTCCCATAATATGGCATTTCATTTTACCCATTACTCCTACTGCATATTTAACCACTATATTATACAGCCATTATACTGTATTAACACAATATAGCAAAATTATTTTCCAGTAAATCACTTACAAAAATCTGATTGTGTACACTGTGACACTCGATATGAATTAAAATACATGTGTGCTTATATGGAAGATTCTTGAGAAGGAGGGAAGAAATCTCATCAGCTCCAGAAATTCACTTATTTGGAGTAATGCTGTAGCCACAGTGAGATTAGACAGGCTATGGCATGTTTAGTAGGGGTAATAAATTTTTTTTAAAAAGCATTGTTGAGATGATGGTGAACTGAAAACCTAGGTATGCAAGACCATTCAAGCCTGAGATGGCACATCTTCTAAAAATAAAATTAAAGATGAGTACAATTACATGAGTTTACTTATTTTTTCTTTCAGGGATTGAGTAGAAGGGGTATCACCACACACCACTAACTCTACATACTTGGAGTAAGACAAGTCACTGCTGACAAACAAAACAGTCACTCTAGAAAGTTTTTGGTACACATTTATTCCCAGCTGATCTAGAACTTAGTCTAAGTTCGTCAGTGCCTACAGACAACTGGCTGGCAACCAAGATGCTTCCTAAGGCTTAGAGGTGTTCAGTGACGTGCGACGCCCTACATCCACGACACAAGTGATCGCAGGAGACACAGGAGAACAGGCAGGACTTGTGATCCCCTCCGTGCACCAAATTCTCAGTGTCTTTTACATGGGCATGATCATCTGCAAGGCGGAAGCTCAGAAGCTAGGCAGCACCCAAGCTAATTCGGAATGGACAAAATTCCCAGCAAGCAAGCTGTTTTGGATAAACATCACTCCAAAAAAAAAGAGGTACGGACTTGATTTCTTTGGAGGACAATGAGATTTTATGCAGGGATATGGGAAGCTGCTTATGGTCTGAAGATTAGTCCACTCCAGAGCAAGGGACCAATCTAATACATATGACAGGCTCTATTTTGTGGTTTATGTGGAAACTGGATTTAGAAAGATCCACGAGTACTCTTAGGGAAGACGACAGGTGTGGAGAATGAGGGCACGTGCCTTCCTTTTTACATCCCAAACAGCACACGCTCTTTCACCAATTGATCAAAGCCTTTCTTATTTGCTCCGCAGAAGTGAAATGGAGGCAAAGAGGAGCTAAGACACTCCTCTCTCTCTCTCCCTCTCAAGAAAAATCACCACACCAGATCCAGCAGAGATTTGAAAGTATCTACCATCTTGCCATTTTAAAAACTAGTCAGGACTATACTGCAGAAGAGGCTGCGACCATTCATTGTTGCAGAGAATATAACTGTAAAACTCACTCCAGGCAAAAACGCAGGCTTCTCGCCTCCGAGCGGGCCGAAGGGCAGCAGTAAAGTAGCGAGATGGTTCCTCCATTTCAGAGCTCCACAGGAACAGCAAGATACTGGATGAAGGCTGTTTCTAGCTGACTTCTCTACTCCACGGAAAAAACCCAACTTCCCCTTCCTTGCCAAGCTAGGTTTCAGGCACACGGAAATCCATATTGGGACAGCACCCATGTTTTCTCATAGGCCAGTATCTCTTCAGGGAAATAATGCATTTCCAGATATAATTTCAATTTCACACGTACAAACTTAAACAAGAGGAAAACCAGTTCTGCTTCTGCATGACCATTTCAGATATTCTCAGATATTTACATAAACCCCTCCTACTGCAGAGCAACGAAGATCTCTTCCAATAGGAGTGCCAAGTGTCACACATCTCTCACAACATGCCTTTAGCTGCCCTTTTCTTATGCCTACAGGCTGCCTGGGTATCATGCATCAGCACTTACCTTGTATTTAGGTCTTCTGGCTAGTCAGACCTACCACAGAGCCTACTGAACCCGGCGGTAAGTATCCTGCTGCTGGCAATCAACAGCTATGTCATGGCAAGTCTGAAAACCAAACTTCCTCTGATCAGACAGTTGTAGCACGCTTTTCTCAGCACTCAAACCCAAACCTACCACTCCAGCGGGGCTCCTGAAGCACGGGAGATTTATTGCTGCCTCCACCCACAACAACCCCTTTGCACCTGATCCTTACAGTAGGGCCTCTGCCCTCCACCCACCCACCCAAGAATGACTCTTTCCAACCTCCGCAGCATCTCTAATCTCTCAGAGCCTGCAGAACCCCCGATAACTTCAGTAACCAAGAGCTGAATTGCTGTTGCCGCCCTTCTTTCAGCAAATCATTACGAGCGCCACTGAACTTTCCTCGGACCTCTGTTACACCCTAACCGCACAACGAGGCAGCAGACCATAAATGCAAGCCTGTCATACACACAAGTCAGACTGCATATCGAGTGCAAACATTACTAAGATGACAGCTTGCAACATCAATTATTTTCCCTGTCACCTGTGGAAAAAGAGATGACCAAAGGGACCAGAAATATCCTTTACACCAAGTCCTGATTTTATTTTAAGTCATTTCCTCTTACAGCAACAGGACCCCACATATTTAACATGAAGAGTTTAACCAGGACTAAAAGAGCGTACAACCATCCTTTAGGCAAAATCTATTCAAAAGCAAGAGAAAAGTCTTGTTTGATTCAAAAGCAGAATCTGAAGTCTGACCCAGCTCTATTTCATTTACTGAATTTGAGAAGCAGTCTATTAATAGTTCACTACCATATCCCTATCATGCTTCTCCATGTCAGGGCAACAGCTATACTAACAAACACCAGAGAACAGGCACATGTTTTCATATTGACACTGTAAAGAAGAGCTAACCCAATTGTTCAAATTTAAACAGAATTCACTATCTCAAGAATTAACTCGGAACAGACAAAATTAGTCTCAGAGTTAATTTAATATGAGCATACAGCAATAGCAGATTCAAGCTTTCAGATGCAGTCTCCCACCTTTCTTCTCCCAAACAGACTTTCTAAATTATTCTGTTCATTTACACTACAAAGTTTACCCGGTCAATAAATTAACAGCATAGATAGTAACCAACTACTATTTCGACATCAGATGAATGCTATCAGCCAACACAAGGACACTAACGAAAGCCAAACTACCACACCAGTGAAAAGCCTGAAGACATTACCTTTTTCAGAAAGAAATCCCCTGAATGCTTGATACAGGGGCATAGGACATCCTCCTCCTCCCACATGATTTAATTTTGCCAGAGGTGGCTTGCCAGCTAGAGCAAAGTGAATTTGCTTTAACATTGTCCATTTTACAGACTCCCACTTTTAACCATGCAAACATGTCTGCTTACACAAAAACATCTGAGCCATGCACCTTTGATATCACTCTGAACAACTATCACAGATCTTCTAAGTGGACATCAGATGGAAAACACCGCTTAAAAATTTAAGAAAATAGTTACATAGGCATCATAGCCTTCTCACATACATAAGGTAACCCAACCAGAAATAAACTCCATCCTTTTCCTCCCTTCCTCCACTCAAACCAGAAATATTACTTCAAGGAAAGATTATCAGCCTTAGAAACAAAAGATTAACAAGTTCACATAGGTCTAGCATTAATGATTTTAAATGCCATTTTAATCACCTTGCATTAAAACAAAGTCTAATCTCATCTTGTATTTCTAGAATATTCATGCCACATTAAAAAATCAGTCAGCTATCAGCCAATCTGGATGAGCTTCTCATTTAAGGAATAAAAACTGAGATCAAGAAAATACATTATCTATTCCCATATTAATACTGCCTAGGAATTAAATGAAAGGAGTGCTCAGAAATACATCCACATTTAGAACCTGATTTTCAGTTAAGACCTGTGCCCTCAAAAAAAATGAAACTCCTGAATATCTGAGTGACTTAAGACATGCAACGTACTTTCACATTTTCTCTTTGGTTCCGACAGCTTGAAAAGACTGGCAATGACATAAAAAGGAAAAAGTGCTATAAAACTATGAAGTCAAACACTTATCTTGTAAAGATAATTAAGTTCTTCCTACAGAACTATACTACCAGAAGCTTGGCAGAAACCCTGCAGGTGCATGGGGCAAGAAATTGCGACCTTAGAGCAGCATGTCTATTTGTGGTCGTTTTACCACCACAGACCGCTTGGGTTTGGTGGCCATTTGGGAAATGCCACCAGAGCTATTCTAATACCCTTGATTTCTAATTTCAGCTATATGGGCATGGGAAGGAGAATTGACCTCTGCCCATCCTTCACTCTTACATAGCTCCCCAAATACCTCTAACACCTGATACCTGAACTGAGCTCTGTTCCAGGGAGCATCAAGGACTCCCACGCATTCTCACACGGACCACCTGAGGCCAAGTGTCCTGAAGAAAGCAGCGTCCACCTAAGCACTGGCACGCAGAGTGGAGAACTAGTCTTGGGCAACCAGTGGAGAAAGCTTGGCTTCCCTGCAGCGTTCACCAACAGACATTTCTCACCTTCCCACCACGGGTATAGCAACAGCAGGGTGAGACAGTCCATCCTTTCCACATTTTCAACAAAGAAAACTAAAATTAAATACAATCAAACAGCAGCTCAGTATTCACAGTCCAAGCGAGAACCATAAAGTACAATGAGGTCTTTGTATTTGAGATAGTACCAGGTTTGACTCTTCTGCAGTTTCCCTACATGTTCCCAAAGGGAATTGGGATGGGGATTTTGAAACCATTCATATAACTAAAAAGAACACTTGGCCTGCCAGCAGTAGATTGGCAAAAGCCTATATTCCTTATTCATGGCCTAACATTTTACTTAGGAGTACAACAGTGAAATACTGTTATGCTGAAGCCTCACCACACAGCAATTGCATGCCACCAATTAAAATTAATTATAGCTGTTGAAAACCTTAGAATGCAAACCTTTCCAAACTGCAAGGGCATGCTAATCCTGCTCCAATACCTCAGTTTCAGGAAGGAACAATAAACTTACTTTCTAGGTAGAATCTGACCACAGCTTTCACGTCTTCAGACAGGCCTAACCCCAGATCTAGTTTGGTTAGCATTTGGCTCCTACCCTAATCCAAGCCACGATTTCGGTTCTGAACCCTAAAGCCATCTTTTCAATGAAATAAAACCACTGAACAAAAATGGCTCGCAAGGTCTTTGTACAGATGGCCCCAAAAAAAAAAAAAAAAAAAAAGAGACAAACACACAGGCAAAAGTACAACTGTGCTGAAAAAACGCTGAGCAAGGACAGAGGATTAATGCCTGCATGGAACCTCAATACTGTTAGTTTTTAACTCTCCAGCGCTGAAGGTAACAGGCACAAGTGCATCCCCAGAAGACAAAGTAAAATTTGCTGCAGTTTTTCCACCAAAAGGCTCAGGGCTGGGTTTTGATGGTGTGAGGCTGCAGAGGAAGTCATTTTGTCTTCAACAGCATGGTGGTGATGATGATGGCTTCCACTCAGTCTTCCGCTATGTATGTCTGAACTTAAAATTAAGACAGACAAACGGGGGCATATCTAACTGGCACAGCTTACATAAAAATTTCCACCATGCCGTGAATAAAGTGATTACTTGACAGCACCAGCACCCTCTGAATGCTTTCCCAGTAAAACTCCCTAGTCAAATTAAGAGAGTACTCTACAAGCCAAAAAGCCCAAGACAACACACAGCTATTCACACCTTCTCCCAATTGCTTCCTTCATGCAAACTCATCCTAGAAGCACAGGCTTTACAAGGCGATTAAAGACTTTTGTCATTGTTAGGCTTTCTCAATGCAGACCAAAGTACTGGCTCTCAAAATTCACATGCCATCTCACATTACCTGGCCTCTGGCATCACCTCCAAATCTGGCATGGCAAACTGACAGCAGTGTTCAAGGAGAACCAGCAGCCCTCGGCTGCTTATATGGATTCACACCAATTTCTCTAAAGCCATCGAATAATAAAGAAATTTCTTTCTACAGTCAGAGGCCTAAAACAAATTCGGTATTAAACTGAAAATACCTAGTAGTAAGATCTGATTTAAGCTGAAGCACACATAATGGAAGCTAGTGGGAATTAGGGAATCATTACAGATAATTTCTTCACATGCAGTCAGTTCAAGAATTCCTAAACAAGAAAACCAATCACCAGGTAGGCTTCATACTGCAATTTTCCCTTCCCAATCGCTTTCTTATGTATGTGACCCAAACACTGGCATTTCAGTACACTGGGTTCTCCAATGCATCTGGCAGTCTTTTCTAGTTAAAGCTATTCTGTTGCAGAAAATACATCTATCTGAATTCCTCTGCTAGAGCATACCGAGAAAACGGGGCTACAAGATGACTTCCCGATCCGCACGACGGCTCTGCAGTGACAGAGCTGGCCTGCGCTGGTCAGTCCGACAGCTGAACAACACCGGCCCCTTCCTAGGGACAAACCTTCCCTCCGACAGCACCCCAGTCACCAGCCTAAGGGAATGTCAGGCTGCCGAGGCAAAAGCCTCACGCGCTCGGGGCTCAGTTTCAAGCAGAAGCCAGACAAAGACCAGGCCTGCCTGCAAGGCTCTCCTCCCAGCAGCGCCTGCCTCACTCAACTCCCCTTTAAATCCCCTTGGCAACCCCACAGGCTCTCCCCTTTGCCTACCAGCCCCCCAGGACCCCCTCCAGGCCAGGGGGGACAGGGGTTAAACCCCTTACCGCCTGCCACTCCTGTCCCCCGCTCTGCCGCCGTACCTTGCTGGGCTGCTGCGGCCCTATGTTCTGCAGCCCTGCCTAATAAAAGCCAGGGGTACGCGCGATCATGAAGACCGAGAAGCGCTCCCCATACTTAGGGAAGTAGCGCTGCAGTGAATTATGATTATATTGTGTAATGAAATCATGAGGGAGTCAAGATGTGGCTGTACATCCTATCCCAGGAAGCCAGGAGCGATTTACAAACCAACTGGGCCAACATTAAAAAATAAACAAACAATCAGGAGCTCAGGCTTATTATATCACATTATTTACATGCTTTTCTCAAATACTCTCCTAGGCCATAAAGCTCAGTCAGCCAGTGGGAGTTTAAGCACCCCAAATTATAAAAAAAGTGTTAAATCTTTTGGTTCCCCCCAAAATTGCAGAGTAACTCCGACTAAGTAAAAGCTCAAGAAAAAACAATTAAATTGTCTTGGGTTTTTCTTTCAGATGGGTCTCATTCAAATGGATGCTAACAGAAATGAGGCAAGTAGCAGACGCTAAAAGCTTCACAAAGAAAAAAATAAAGCATATAATACTGTCATTCTTACAGAAGTGAGAATATAAAAATCACTAAGAAAAGGGTAATGGCGATGTCCCCCACCAGCAAAAGACAGTATCTAAACCTTCACTCTTTAGATATTACTGGATGACTTCACACTAAAGACCTAGAACTCAAAGTCAGATCTTTTATTTTAAAATGTTCTTTTCAAAAGGTATTTGGATAGACAGGTCTTTGATCTAACTGAAGCACTAGCTCATGATGCCCAAAAAAAAAAAAAAAAAAAGGCAAGCACTCAAGATACTTTTGGAGGTTTGACTCACAAGAAGCTGGCTACAGTCACGGTTTCAGAGCAGGGGAAAGGGCGAGTAAAGGGGCAGCAGATCTTCAAGCTTTATAAAAGCATAATGCGTTTATACGCATAGCAATAGGGAAGTTCACTCCTGCAAATGCACCCCCGAGTCCATTTATGTTCGGTGTCTTTTTAACACGGAGCTGCCCCTCCGCTCCTGCTAAATGAAGCTGCTGCTTTCTGAAGCGCCAGCCCGGAGGGGCTGGGGGCAGCGGGGAGGAGCGGAGCTCCGCCGTTGAGCCTTTCTCGGCATGCTCTGCGCGTTGGGAGAGAGCGGCTCCCCACCTCCCTATGCAATGCGACGGGTCCCATGTTCACACCGTTGGTGTCGGCAGTCAGAGCCCAGGGCCGAGAGGGTTAAACCTGGGAGGAGTGTACATAAGGTGGTAGATTCAGAGCCAATGAGAATATTGCGCTATAGTTAGACACTGGATACTAAGCAATGGTGACTATAAAGGCTGCTCGAAGCTGAGCTTCTGTAGATGAGACCGGCACGTTGCCCTTAGTGCCTAAGCTTACAAAGCAGAAAAAAACACAGGAGGATCAGCTCGGCTTACCTGAAGTTCACACCACGCAACTTCCACCCACGTCTCCGTGTCCAGACCCTTGTAGACGGTTTTGAAGGATCCCCTCCCGAGTTCAATATCGAACTTTAGGAACCTGCCATCCAGCGAGGTGGCAACCGCTTTCATATCAGCCTCCTCCTCAGGCTCCTCTTTCTTAGCCTTGCTCTGGTCCTTGGAAGCGTCCGATGCCTCTTTCCTCTCCACGTCTTTGCCCGCTTCCTTCTGCTCTTCGGCCCCCAGGACGCTGCCCGGGGCTGGCGCTGCCTTCGGCTCCCCAGAGGGCTCAGCCCCCAGGCCCACCTTCTCCACCGCCCCGTGCCCTGCCTTCGCCCGCTCCGCGATTATCCTCCTGGTTTTAGGGAGCAGGATAATTTTCCTCTGGTGCTCGGACTCGGGAAGGTCGAAAGCAGGTTCCTCCTGGTCCGAGTCCACCACGCTCCTCCGCAGGAACCGCTGATGGACTATTTTGGGATCCCTGGAGCAGGGGGCGCGGAGCGGCGCGGCAGGGGCTCCCGGGGGCCCCGGCACCGCAGCGGCGGCCGCGGCCGCCCCGCTCCTCCTGCCACCGACGGGCCCATCAATATTCATGCTCGGCTCCGCAGCCGGGGGAGCGCTGGGCTCGGCAGTCGCTGGAACCCCGCCACGGCCGCCGCCGCCGCCTCCTCCTCTGCCTCCCCGCCGAGGTGCCGATCTGGCATCGCCCCCAGTTTCCATGAGGTCTGAGGTTTCAGCGCCCGCCGCCGCCCCCGAGCCGGGGAAGTCACCGTGGTCCATGCCCGCGCCGAGCCGCCCCACCGCCACCTGCGAGGGGCGAAGGCAGAGCGCAGCGCCCTGACGCGCCGGCGGCCGCCGCTCGGGCTCGGCCCCGGCCGCCGCTCCCCCCACCCGCCGGCACCCCCGGCCCCGGGGCTCGCCCCC